>JAUPMG010148402.1:0-11080 GCA_031762675.1 Pachysandra terminalis
GTGGATGGTGAATGGAGATACATTCCTGATCTTCCTTGTATAGCTGATGAGGTGGGCCGTGTTTGTAATCTTCTTGACGTGCAGGTAAGCATTGGTTCAATGTTGTTCTGCATGCAGTTGTGTTTGCAGTAATTGGTGCAATGTCTGTTCATCTTTCCTAGAAAGGCTAGAGTTCAATAGCTTTGATGGATATAAATTCAGTATCCTTGAAAGGTAGACAGTTAAAAAGCGTGCTCCAATAATTGAGAAAAGAAATCCAAATTGGCAGTTTGATGGTAGTGGCCCATCGAAAAATTGCCCCGCCTATGTGTTGTATATACTTTCTAGGATACTGAACTATCTTCCTTTTACAGAACATCAAGTTACTGAATAATGTGCCAGAAAAACCATGATACAATACTATCCTTCTGATCAGCCTTATGTTTATTTTTTTTGTGGAACTTCTATTTAGGTGTGGATACTATATATGTATATATACAAATACATATGCACACATACACAAACACACACATATATATACACACAGACACACACACACACACACACACACGTGCACATATATATTATGTTTATTTTTTGTGTAACTTCTTTTTAGGCATGAATACTATATATGTATGTTTACATATATGTATATATACAAATACATATGCACACATACACAAACACACACACACACACATATAAATACACACACACACACACACACATATATATATATTATGTTTATTGTTTTTGTGGAAATTCTATATAGGTGTGAATACTATATATGTATGTTTACATATATGTATACATACAAATACATATGCACACATACACAAACACACACGCATATATATATATATATATATATATTCACACACACACACACACACACACACACATATATATATATATATACATGTGTGTGTGTGTGTGGTGCGTGCGTGTAGAGTTGGCAATCGGGCGGGTTCGGGTCGGGTTGACATAGGGTATCAAGAGTTTGACCCAAAACTTGAACCCGCCCGTTTAATAAATGGGTTGAGATTACTCAACCCGCTCCCAACCTGATCTAACCCGTCTGATCTGTCAGTTTTTTTTTAGTATCTTAAATGTCATTTTCTTATTTTTTTAGTATAAATTTTTTTTCTAACATCTTATATATTTTACTTATAAAATTACAATATTATGCTTTTGAGTTTTGAACTAAAATTTTTAGTTTAATGCAAAAGAGATTGAAAGCTCCGACATTTTGTCGACATTGCTATTAATAATTACCTAATTTTCAATTCTTCATAGTCCATAAAAAGCAATCAAATGGTTTGTTGCCGACCTCATAAGAAGGAAGAGGAGAGGGAAAAAATTAGGGATTGGAAGTTTAACCTCAAACCAAAACCCTAATTTTCAGTATTCTTCAATGTCGTACAAGAATGTGAGAGCATTGAGAGATCAAAACGCTAATCTTCAATATTCTTCAAGTTTGTACGAGAATGTGAGAGCACCGAGTCTGAGAGGTAGGAAGAGAAGAGATGATAGAAATGGGAAGGGAAAATGAATCTCAAAAGTCCAAAACTGTAGCTATTGCTTATATATGGGCTTCGTAGTTTATGTACAATAACTATAATGTATACGAGCTTTTGTCTATAGTACTAACCCGACGGGTCAGACGGGCTAATCCGAACCCGACCCGTTTATTCACGGATTATAAATCATTGACCCGAGACGACCCGCGGGTTGGGAAGCTGAACCCAAAACCGCTAAAATGTGGGCAGGTTGGCGGGTCGGGTCAAAAATTACCAGCTTATTTTGGTAGGAAATTTATAGAGTTACCTTTTATTTTATTTTTCACACTACAAACTAACATCAAACATAAGAGTATGGACTTTATTTTTGACTATAAAAAGTTCTTGTGTGGATGGATTAATGTTATTAAGCTCATTAAACCATTTAACATTTTGTATATTAGGTAATTCATTAATGCAATATTGTTTAATCCAACATATCCTATTAACTTACTGTTTTCTATTATATTATTCAATTATTCTCTTGCATTGTGAATCCTAGTTTGTCAATCTTTACAAATCCAACACTTTGTATCCATGGCAGATTCTAGCACTTGTATCCATACAAATGCAACATAGCTGCTTGACATTTTTTTTTGGAAGGTAAGAAGTTTATTTAATTGTAGATAAAAGAGATTACAATCTAACATAGAGATGATTGCTAGGATCCTTGTGAAGGATGGCACATAAGCCCTGAGGTAGCTCCCTAGGGCCCATTCCAATGATTCCCCCATTAGCTGTAATAAATTTTGCAAGGATGTCAGCAGCTGAGTTTGCTTCTCTAAAGATGTGAGTGATAGTAGCTCTTTGGAACCTGTTGAGAAGATATCTGATTTTTCCCACCAAGCCTTGACATTTTCAGTGAATTTGTTCTATGTGTGTGATCTTGATATACACGATACATCATTGCTTTCAAAGAATCAGTAGTCACGTGAATAGAGTTGATTCCTTTTTTCTAATGCAAGTGAGAGACCCACCTCAATGGCTTACAGTTCAAGAAGAATAATTAGATCAGAAGATCTAGCTGCAGCAAAAGCTAAGATGGGGTCTCCCTCATGGTTTCTGATAATACCCCCTATTCCACCTCTTGAGTTGCCAAGAGAGCCATCTGTATTTAGCATCCATCCCTGTACTGGGGGTCTAAGCCAGCAAAAAGAGAGTGGAATTTTGGTTATAAACTCCACCCTAATATTCCAATTAGGGAAGAACTGGCTATTTGATGGCCAATCCTTCACTCTGAGATTTGGATCCATTACTAAGAATCTAACATCTTCACACGTAAGGGAGATGATGTTAGATGGGCAATAATTGACAGTTTTACCCATTTATCGGTGTAAAAATAAGCCTATTATCCCAAAAAGTTATGGAAGATATGTTAGTTGAAAATGGGGAGGAACCGGGGACGAAATATTGCCAATTTCTTCTATTTATTTCCTCCCCCTAGTATCACCTCTTATTATAAATTGCCATACTACTCTCACTTTTGTCATATAATGACCAGATTACCTTTGTGTTAATTCATTTCAGCATGATTTAATGGTTGGTGAACACTGAACAATAAAGTTCATGAAGCATAGTGTATTTTGAATCATAACCACACTAGGTGATGAGTGGATTGACACTCTCAATGTCCCTTTGAGAATGACTTGAGAACAATTGTTTCAATGGCTAAGATGGAGGGGAGCAAGCCCCCACCTCGAATCTTTTCCATTTTTTTCAGTGTGGAGCCTGACATGCAATAAGATTGGGACCTGTTCCAATCTCCTTTAGTTATTGTGCTCCCACTAGATTTGGATTCTTATTTGGTGTTCTTGATTTTGATTATTTTATTTTATTAGTAGAATATTTAGTTTAGGAATTATATTTTGAGTTTTCTTTTTTACTGGGATCTTTTTTTTTTCTTTTTGGACAAAAGCAAGAGGATTGTATTGACATTAAACCATTACAGAACGGGAGGAGTATCTCCCTACAACATCCCCATATAATGTATCAGATATGAAGTTGGGTGGTCTGTTCAACCATGCCCCCTTACATTGACTTACAGTAGCATGTTTAGCTAATTGATCTGCAATACAGTTTGCCTCCGTATAGACATGTACAAAAGATACGTGTTCAAAAAACTGATTCAAAAAGTGAATATCCTTAATCAAAGTCTGCAAGTACCATATGTTCTTAGTCCCCTTGTTTAACATCAGAACTGATAATGACGAATCAATTTCTACGATTGCTCGCCTATAGCCAAGCTGGGCAGCCATTCTCAGGCCTTCACGGATAGCCCACAGTTTTGCAGTAGTGTTGCAGCTTCTCCCCAAACCATATGCAAATCCCCCAATAGATCCTTCTGCATATCTAATGACTCCACCTTTTCCTGTAAAACCAGTTTCCATAAGGTGAGAGCCATCAGTATTAATTTTGATAAACCCATACCTTGGTGGATACCATCGTATCCATTGCTCTTGTTTCATAACTTTTTTATTGGTTGGATGCTTATTAGCATATTGAACAGATCCACTTGCCAAGTGATATGCTGTATCCTAGACTTTTCCAGGGCTAAAGCTCTCCTTTCGAAATATAAAGGAATTTCAATTCTTCCATATGCTCCAAAGAAGATAAGGAAAAAACACTTCCCATATCTCTTGGTCATTCTGTGTGACTGTGAGTAGAATGGTCTTAATATTTTATAGTGTTAGGTCCTCAGTAATTGGTGGTTTACCAAAGTGTTGGTACACCTTATACCAAATTTCCTTGGAACTTGGGCATTCAAATAACAATTGAAACTGTGATTCCTCTGTTTGATTGCAACGTGGGCACATAGGATCAGGAACCTTTGCTCTTGCATACAGCGTTGCTTTAGAAGGCAGAGCCTTATGGATGAACTCCCATATGAAGGTTTTGATTCTTGGAGTAACTTTCATGTTCCATATATACTGCCATCTGGTATTAGATTCTTGAATTTCAGGCGATAAAGCCCGGTAAACAGATTTACTGAGACTTCATGATGAGTGTCATATGGCCAGATCAAATGATCTTTCTGTTGTGGCCTGATAGTCAAAGGAATGGCAATAATTTTCTCAACCCATTCATCTGGTAGCACCAACTGCAGTATATCTTTCTTCCATTGGTGTGTAGAAGAGTCAATGTAATCCTTCACCCTTTCTTCCAGATGTAGGTTTGTCAGTGGTATTGAGGCCTTTGATTGGAGTGGTGCTGGGTCTATTCATGTGTTTGTCCAGAAACTGATACTTGCACCATCTCCAACTTGTCATCTGAGCCCTTTAGTTAGAATCTCCTTACCAGAATGGATCCCCTTCTAACACCAAGAGCTCAAACTCTTCTTGGGTGCATCCAGGAAGGCAGATCTCTTAAAATACTTAGCTTTGAGAATTTTGAATAAAATGGAATCAGTATTATTATAAATTCTCCAAGCTAACTTTGTCAAGAACGCTATGTTTTGTCGGTCCAAATTTTTAATACCTAAACCTCCCTTCTCAGGAGCTTGAAAAATTCTATCCCAGTTTAGGGAGTAAACTTTCTTACTGCCTCCATGATTCCATAACAAGTCCCTTCGAATTTTTTCAAGCTTCTGAAGCAGGTTTTCTGGTATCTGAATATTCTGTATCATATACATAGGATATGATTACAGAACAAATTTGATAAGCGTGACTCGACCTGCAAAGGAAAGGAGTTTATATACTCCCTGGATTGTTTTTAAAGTTTTGTTAAATAAATGTGAAAAGTAATCCTTGTTAATTCTCCCAAGGATGGGCTTAAGACCCAAATACTGATCTTCCTCCTGGAGATTTGTCATTTTAAGGATTCAAAACATAAAACGTGTAAGTCTTGGTGGTATATTTTTTGACAAAAGTTTCATGGACTTGTTAAGATTTATTCTAAGATCTGATAAGTTAGCAAACTCTTCCAATAAGGTCATAATCTGATCCACATCAAGTTGCTGTACTAAAGAGGATGCAGGCATCAGCAAACAAGAGATGAGATAGAAGAGGGGCTCCGCGGGCAAGGTTAATAGGCTGAAAAGTATGGTTCTCAATTTTGTATTGAATCAAGCTAGTGAGGACTTCCATGCCTATAACAAAGAGGTAAGGTGATAATGGATCACCTTGCTTTATCCCCCTAGAGCTAGAGGGTATTATATGTCTTAAGGGTTGTCCATTAAATAAAACTTGCAGAGTAGGAGTAGTAATACACTCCATAACTCTGCTGATCCAATACTCAGAAAACCCCAACTGAGATAAGGTTTGTTGAATGAAACGCCAACGGATTTTATCTTATGCTTTTTCCAGATCAACCTTGATTGCCATCCATCCTTTTCGACCTTTTTTATTCCTAAAAGAGTGGAAAGCTTCATTATCAGGAATGATATTATCAATATGGATCTTTTAAGAATAAAAGCACTTTGCGCCGGAGAAATAATTTTCTCAAGTAAAGGTTTCATTATATTAGCCATAATTTTAGTTTGGATGCCAAACAAAGATGGCAGCTTCTAAATCAGCTTTGGAGAGTTGTTGTCCAAAGAGATCTCTTTTTACTGGGTGGAAGTGGATTTGGTTCAGAGCTATTCCTACAAAAATTTCTGTTTTTGTTTGGAAGATTTTTCATCATGTCATTGCAGTTGACTCGGCTATTTAGTTATTGGGCGTTCCGATGGTTTCCAAATGCAACTGTTGTGTTTCTAATGATATTGAATCGTTGGATCACCTGTTTGCTTATGGTCATCTTGCTACTTTTATATGGGGTTATTTCTCTCATATCTTTGGTGTTATTTGTCCTTTGGATCCATCTATCAAAGGCTTTTGTTATGCTTGGTTTAGCATTGCCTCCTCGTCTCAGGTTGGTTTATTGGCTGGTATTTTGCCTAATATTATTCTTTGGGAACATGCAAGGAATGCTAGAAGATTTGAAGCTAGAGTTTATGATGTTGACTTTATCATTAGTAAAATTTGCAATTGGTTAATGGAAAGATCTTGATTTTTAAAACCAAAAAGATTGTTATTTATTGCTGGCCGTAGCATTTTGGGTTCTTTAGGTGTTGATGATATTGTTATTCCTAAAAGACCCAAGATTGTGCGTTGGCACCGACCTAGGGATGGTTGGGTTAAGATAAACATTGATGGGTCGTGCTTGGGTAATCCTAGTTATGGAGGTGATGGGGGTCTCATTCGGGATTCTGCTGGTTCTTTCATTGCTGGGTTCTGTCAATTTTATGGTGAATGTACAAATAATGAAGCTGATACTCGTGCTCTTTTGGATGGGGTTAAGCTTTGTGTCGATTTGGGAATGAGACAAGTTGAGATTGAATCTGATTCAAGTATATTTGTTGGTTGGATTGTTAATGGTTCTTCTCCTCATTGGCATATCTTTTATTGGTGGAAGAAAATTCTGTGTCTTCTGGATTTGGTTTCCTTCACAGTGAAACATGTGTAGAGGAAAATTATGTTGCAAATAGTTTGGCTCGAGATGGGTCTTCTTTATTTAGTCTTAGATTTTTGAGTATCGGTTCTATTCCTTCAAGAATTAGACTATTGTTCGGTTGGAAAAGATAGGACTTCCTTATGTTAGATTATAGACGTATCTTTTACATCTATTTTTAGTTTCATTTTTTCTTTGGCTAGGGTAAGGCTCTTTGTGTCCCCCTATGTAATGATTCTATTTTTCCTTCATTTTTAATATACAGGTCGGGGTCTGCCTCAACCCCCCTCCTATTGTTGGGGTGCCTCAACAGGTTTCTCCTAACATACCCTAATGCGATGATCAACAAACATTTTAGATATGAAGAACTTGAAATAAGATGAATTCCAATTAAAAGTCAGGTAAAGAAATTACAGAAACCTAATTTGATGAATTAATCATGTAACAACCAGCAAACTTTTAATGCTTACAAGTCAAAGGAACATATCAATTACTCACAATGCGTAATATTAAAAGAAACATGAATATAATTAATTAAACAATAAAATTAAAAAATACAAAAGCTATTATCGTAATAACAAAAATAACAATAAAGAATTCGGAAAAGGAAGATAGGAAGTTAAGTTACTTATAAAAGTAAATGGAAGAATAAAAGCAATAATAGGATATGGAGTATGGATAGAGATATAAAGAGAGAGGAGGTTAGGATATGCTAGTAAAACAAAAGGCTTAGTAGCCTAGGCGGACGCCTATGCTGCTAGGCGATAGCCTTTTACAACACTGGACAGAATCTCTAAAATTGTCATTTATAATTAGGGAATGTGAGATGGTAGATTACCCGCTGCTTGGGGGAAGTTTCACGTGGACTAATGAGCAAACCCCGGTTGTATGTTGTAGATTGGACAAGTTTTTGCTTCCTTAGCTTGGGATGAACATTTTCCTGCGATTAATCAGTGGCTTTTGACTAGGACGATCTCGGATCATTGGCCTATTCAGATTTGTACTACGGAGGGAAATCAAGGGCCGTTACCTTTTAGATTTGAGAATATGTGGTTATCGCACCCCAATTTTAAGGAATCTATTCAGTCTTGGTGGGAAGCATACATTGGGGCGAATCAAGGTTGGGTGGGGTTTAAGTTCATGAGGGGATTGAAACTGTTGAGAGAAATGATTAAGATATGGAACATGGAGGTGTTTGGTGATATTGGCACGAGGAAGAGGAGACTAATTGATAGAATTGTGGAGATCGATTAGAGGGAGGGGGAGAGGGTCTTGAGTAGTTATGACGCCGAGGAGAGAAAAGTTCTAAAGGTGGAGTTGAAAGGGGTCTTAAAATTGGAGATTAGTTGGAGGCAAAAATATCATGTGACTTGGTTAAAGGAGGGGGATGGGAATACTGGTTTCTTTCACAAGATGGCTAATGGGAGAAAAAGGAATGAATGAATTGGTGAGACTAAAAGTAGGAGAAGAGTGGATTGAATTGTTTGAAGCTATCATTGGTGGTGCTTTGTTAGAGTTTTACTCCAAGTTGTACAGGTCCGAGAAGTTGTTTAACTTTAAGCTGAAAAGTAGGAATGTTGGGTGTTTGGGTGAAAGGAAAAGGGTGTGGTTAGAGAGAGAGAGAGAGAGTTTGAGAAGGAGGAGATAAAGGAAGCTGTTTGGGAGTTGGTAGGTGACAAGGCCCCGGGTCCTGATGGTTTCACAATTAGTTTTTACCAGAGCAATTGGGAGGTAGTAAAGAACGATGTCCTGAAAGTGTTTAGTTAATTTTTTAGGAGTGGGATTGTTCATAAGGCCAAAAATGCAAACTTTTTGGTGTTGATTGCTAAGAAATCCGGGGATGAAGAAATTAAAGGCTTTAGGCCCAGAAATCTGACCACGAGCTTGTATAAGATTATTGCCAAAGTCCTCTCCATTAGAATGAGGGATGTGATGTCAGTCTTGGTGTCACAGTAGCAGAGTACGTTTGTTAAGGGGAGGCAGATAATCGATAGTATCCTGGTGGCTGCAGAGTGTGTTGAGGAGAGATTTAAGCATGGGGCACCTAGTTTGGTTATCAAACTGGATATGAAGAAAACATACGACAAGGTAGAATGGGATTTCTTAGATCAAAGCTTAAAATCGAAGGGCTTTGGAGAGAGATGGCGTAAATGAATTGTGGGATGTCTTAGAAACGTGTGCTTCTCCTTCTTGGTAAATGGATCAGTCCATGGTTTCATATCATCATCCAGGGGTCTTAGGCAGGGTTACCCTTTGTCCCCTTTTTGGTTTCCTTTAGTGGGGGACGTTTTGAGTTGGTTTGTGGGGGTAGCTAAGCAAAGCGATCTTTTTAGGGGCTTTCGGGTTGGTGATGACGAGGTTGGGGTTTCTCATCTTCAGTTTGCGGATGACACATGACATGGTTATTTTTGTTAAGGTTGAGGTATTTCAGGGTAGGGGGATTAAGAGTGTGCTTCGATGTTTTGAGATGGTTTCGGGGATGAAAATAAATTTGGAGAAGACTACTATCTCAGGGATCCATGTCAAGGGCGAGGTGTTGGCAGAGTGTGTAGAGGCTTTTGGGTGTGGTCTAGGTAGTTGGCCTATGCCATATTTGGGGATGATTTTAGGGGGCAACCCCAAATCCTTGGTATTTTGGGATTTGTTATTCAAAGGATTGTTAAGCGCTTGTCCATTTGGAAGATAAACTATTTTTTGTTTGGAGGTGGAATCACTCTTATTCAGGCTTCTTTGCCAACCTTCCTGTTTATTATATGTCGATTTTCAGGATGCCTTGAGTGGTGCCCTCTCACATTGAGAAGCTATAACGTAAGCTTTTGTGGGAAGGTAATGGGAGCAAAAAAGACCACTTGGTCAAGTGGGATCTTTTGTGTAAGGATAGGGAGCTTGGTGGACTGAACCTGGGAAATACAGTGGCTAGAAATTCATCTCTTTTGGCCAAATGGCTTTGGCGATTCACTAATGAGAGGGAGTATCTGTGGTGCAAGGTAATTGTTAGCAAGTATGGCATTGAAACGGTAGGGATGTGAATCTGAACGTGAGGATCTTCACGGCTAGCCCGTGGAGTTCTGTTGTTGCCTTTGCTCCTTTATTCTTGTCTGTGGTCAGATAGTTGATTGGGGATGAGTCTTCCGTGTTTTTTTGGCGGGGTTTGTGGGTTGGGGATGTTTCCCTCCGCATTCGCTTCCCTAGAATTTTTAGAGTTGTCCTATTTCAATATTCCTTGGTCAATGAAGTTCTCTCTTGGTCCGAGTCGGGTTTAGTTTAGAATCTTCCTTTGCGTAGAAATGTCTGGGAGGCAGAATGTGAAGAATTGAGTACTCTATTTCTTTCTCTTGTGGAGGTCTTTGTTTGCCTTGAGTGGTCGGATTTGGACTCGGGATCCCAGTGGTGTTTTTTCGTGTCGATCTTTCTTTAGTCACTTTATACCTGATAGATCCGGGAAACCTGTATCCTTCTCGGCCCGATCCTTGTGGTTCCCCCCGTTCCACCTAGAATCAGAGCTTTCACGTGGTCTGCCAGCCTTGCTTTACTGGATCAACAAAGCGGATATGCTTCAAAGAAGGAGGTATATGGATCTATCACCACACATGTGCTTTTTATGCAGAGAAAGAGGAGATACTTGAGATTGAGATGTCCGAGTCCTTCCTGGTGCACTTTATTCTGAACGCTCTCCCACATCAGTATGACCCATTTAAGATCTCTTATAACATGCATAAAGAAAAATGGTCAATCAATGAATTATTGACCATGTGTGTTCAAGAAGAAGGGAGACTGGCGATGGAGACGAATGACAATGCACATATGGTGATTAAAGTAAAGAACAAGAAACAAGGCAAAATGAAGAATGGAAAAGATAAAATACCCATCCAGACTGAGAACATGAAAGATCCAAATGTTTCTTCTGTAAGAAGAAGGGACACATGAAGAAGGATTGTTCAAAGTATAAGGTCTGACTTGACAAGAAAGATAATCCAATCCACTTGTTTGTTATGAATCTAATATGGTTGAAGTTTCTCATAACACTTGGTGGATTGTTTCTGGTTCTACAATCCATGTGTCAAATACCATGCAGGGTTTTCTAAATCAAAGGAAGCCAATAAAGAGTGAACAAT
>JAUPMG010148413.1:0-11080 GCA_031762675.1 Pachysandra terminalis
TAAATTTCCTATTGAGGAGACTTATGCTATGTTTGTCCAACATG
The DNA here is from genome assembly GCA_031762675.1 of Pachysandra terminalis. Classification (NCBI taxonomy): domain Eukaryota; kingdom Viridiplantae; phylum Streptophyta; class Magnoliopsida; order Buxales; family Buxaceae; genus Pachysandra; species Pachysandra terminalis. The sequence goes on from JAUPMG010148413.1 coordinate 45, forward strand.
TGTATTTTTTATTTTTATTCTTATCACCTGAAAACATATTATGATCATATTTTATTAATTTAATTACACATGTTCATATACACAATTGAATGCTTAGTTAGTTGTACAATTCATTTTGCACAACATGTCTTTGGAGCATCTAAATCTTGATTTGGGTCTAATGCTTTGACTTAATCCCATAATTTCATATTTTGGAATTTATGGATATAATGAGAGGTATTGTAATATGTAATTTACAGTATTGGTAAGGAAGTCCCGAATGGACTGATTTGCATGTGTTGAGAGACTAACTATCCCAATAGACCAACCTTTACATCTTGTTTTGTGGATAGATACCGAGTGAAATTTTGTTAGTAGATCAGGTAATGTATGGTTCACAAAGGATAATTCACATTGGTGAAACCTTGGATATATTCCCGTGATCGAAAATAAGAGTGGGGATAGTGCCCATTAGGTAACAGCCCCAAGAAATTGCAGCGCACATGTAGAATAATCCACTATCATGGCTGTATATTCTGGAGATGGTTTTCATCTTGGGTAGTTGGGATTGGATCTAGTGTGTGACATTATTTGAATGCCAAACAACATGCATATTGCATTTATATGATTGTGATCGAATCACATGTGGTGATTATATATCTTGTTGCATGAGCATGCATTGTATTCATTAATAATTGAACCAACATATCATATTGCATTGCACACCACTGTTGATGATGGTGGTGATGAGGGGTGGGGTGGTAGGTTTAAATACAAGGACAGAATAGTCTAAAACATGTAAAAATTGATGACTTCCGTTAAGTTCTGTTAGTGTAAGGGAGGTCTATGTCCCAATGGAGATAGTAAAGGTGATGTATTTATCATTTTGAGAAGGATAGGGGAGGTATATGGGTATTATACCAAACCTCAAGCAGGTTTATGGAATTTACCCTTTTTTTAAACCTTGGTTTCTCTAAATTTTTTCCTTTTTTCCACTATGTTGGCGACATGTCATGTGAGCCACCTGGCGACAAGCGACATCGACATTGCAAACCTTGAGTCTAATAGAAATTAGACCCAGATGATATATATATATTTTGGATGGGTGATGTCCAGATAAGATTTTATATATATATATATATATATATATAGTTTGGATGGGTGATGTCCAGATACGATTTATTAAGTGCAAGTGGTGATATTGGCAAGGTCAGTCTCTGAGTCAATCTGAATACAACTTCTGAATCCAACACACAACAGCCTCTATTTTCTTATTCAGTTGAAAACAAATGAGGTTCCTAAGATGCTCCGTCAATGAAGATGGTGAGAATATACCTTTTATAAATTTATAGTGAATCCTTGCTATTTTCTCGTTGAAACATTAGATAGATGAATACCATAATATTGGGTTTGGAATGGGTCGGGTCAGATTCCGACCCATATATTGGATGCATACATAATGAATTTTTTAAAGGTAAGGGTGCAGCTTGGGTTGGGCTAACCCGACCCCAAAGCGATCCAATCCGTCTTTGGGTCAGTTTGGGTTGGGCTTTATATCACTTTGGATCAGTTTTGAGTTGAAAAAAGTCAACCTGGATTAATTCGGTTCGGTTTTGAATTAGGACTTCGGGTAACTCGATCTAACCCAAAATCCAAACCGAACTACCCGGTTAATAATATACATATAATATATATAAATTTTAGAATTTAGGACTAAACTTTTGAAATGGGAAACATCTCTTAATATTTTTGCTTGATGTCGGAACTATAAGTGTTTGTGATTTAATAACCAATCTAGTTAGCCTCACGTTTATGGTTTGATAATAGTGTTTAATTGCAATACGTTTTTTTGGAGTTAAATGTGTTGGGCGAGTTAGATTTCATTTTTTAAGGACTGGTTTAGTTCAACTTTTGAAAAGCAACTTTTCAAAAGTTAAAAAGTAACTGTTGAGAATTATTTACTTTTCTACTTTCGTAATCAAAAAGTATGTTGGTACCTGATCGGTCCAGATCAATACCAGTATTGGTCGTCCATATTATAAACTAAAACAAAAAAATGTCGGACTGATTGTGTACCGGCTGTACTAGTCCGGTCCAAAACATCACAATACAATTATTGTCTCGTGGCTTCAAATCGGACCGGTCTTGGCCAATCTAAGTACAGATCGGACCGGTTTCGTCCGATCCAGACCGACATACTATCCGGTCCAGATTCGATACAAAAAATGGACCGCCTGGTAGTATCAATCAAGAGCGGTCGGTACTGGATCGATCTAGATTGATACCGGTTTGGACCGTCCAATTTATAAATTAAAAACAAACAAAAACAAAAAACAAAAAAACAAAAAAACAAAAAAACATTGGACCGATTGTACTGGTTGTACCAGTTACCAGACTGGTTGTACCAATCAGTCTAGACCAGTACCGATTGTACCGGTCCAGTCCAAAACCTCACAATACAATTATAGTATTGGTGCTTGGGATTGTACGGGTCCAATCCTTTAAACTTTGGTAAGGAGGGTGGAAGAGAAGAAATAAAAAAAATGACTCAAAATTTTGGTAAGTTACTTTTTTAACTTCTCATAAAAAGTTAAAATTTGACTTATTATCTTTAAAAAACTACTTTATTTATGTTATCAAACTAACTTTTATTCAATTTTTATTTTTGACTTTGAAAAGTCAAAAAGTAATTTTTAAAAGCTATTCAAACAGATCCTTAGTATTTTCTTATTATTCAAATTGGTTTGATTGTGTTTATCAACTTGAATTAACCCGCCCTAGCCAACCCGAAATTGCAGTTTGGGTTAGGTTGGGTTCAAGGTTTATAAAATAAAATTGGTTTGATGTTTGGGTTTCGTAGTTCCGAGTTTCAAATCGGGTTGGGTTGGATTTGGGTTGACCTTCGAGGAGGTCAGTTTGGAGTTGGGTTGAGGTCAACCCGACCTAAACCGAACCAAGTTGCACCCCTAGTTATAAGCATGTCGGACTAGCTGAATTGTTCAGATATTCTCCTGATCTGAACAGTAATAACAAGGATTTCCCATTCGGGTCAAGTGTTACCCATTTAAGAATTGAGATTGTCTGGGTCAAATAGCTGTGATCTCCTTGTGCAAGTATTGATACAATAGAATCCCATCATCAGGAAAAGATGATCAGATCAAACTATATTATAAAAAAAAACTGATATTGATTTCATAACAAAAGCTAAAGCACAAGAAATATAATTACAATAATCATCATATATTAATCAAAGAAGAAGAAGAAGAAGTCCATGGCTATATCAGCTGAAATTGAATCCTTAACATCCTTGTACTATTTTAAGAAAACAAGGAATCATGGTTGATGCACTGGTATCAATTGCACTAGAAAATCTGAACACCATTATCAATGGTGAGTTAAGTTTGCTATTTGGTCTTAGAAAGGAGCTCCAGAAGCTTTCCAGCACATTTACAGCAATTCAGACAGTGCTTGAAGATGCTGAGACGGAACGTGTGAAGGAAAAATCAGTAAGAAATTGGTTAGAGAAACTCAGAGACATCTTAGACGATATACTCGATGAGTGGCAAATTGAAGCTCTCAAATCTGGAGTTGACGAGACCGGTGGTACCCTTTTCAGCAAGAAAAAGGTATGCAACTTCGTTTCACCATTTTCATGTACTAGTCATGTTGTTTTGCGCTATAAAATCGCAAAGAGGATGAAGGAGATAAGAGAGAGATTAGATGAAATTGAGGATGACAAAAACAAGTTCTACTTGAAAACTGATAGCCGAGAGCAGAGGCACGAGATCGATGAGCGACAAACGAGCTCCCAAGTAGATGAATCAACAGTCTTTGGTAGATATGTTGACAAAAACAACATAATAAAAATGTTGCTAAATGAAAATTTTGAGGATGAAAAAAGGGCACCCGTCATTTCAATTGTTGGAATGGGGGGACTTGGGAAGACAACACTTTAACAACTAATCTACAATGATGAGAAGGTGAAGAACCATTTTGATAAAAGGATTTGGATATATATATATATATATATATCTGATGATTTTGATCTGCAAAGGCATACAAGAGTATTGCTTGAATCTGCAACCGGTATGAGTTGCGACGTATTGCTAGTCTTGGACTTATTGCAAAGTCGAATTCGTGAAATTTTGTGCGGTGAGCTTGTTTTGCTTGTGTTGGATGATATTTGGAATGAGGATAGTGAGAAATGGGAGAAATTCAGACTTCCCCTTCAAACAGTTGCACGAGGAAGTTGAATTGTAGTGACAACTCGAGGCTAAAAAGTTTCGGCTACAATGGATACAAATCACATGCATAGTTTGGAGGTTTTATCAGAAGAGGATTGTTGGTCTTTGTTTAAGCATAGAGCATTGGTAGGAAGGAGAGAAGAAGACTACTTTGAGCTTGAAGAGATTGGTAAGGAGATTGTGAAGAAGTGCAAAGGTATTCCTCTTGCAGCAAAGGCCATAGGAAGCTCGATGCGATTCAAGCAGACAAGAAGAGAATGGCAACTTGTTCTAGAAAGTGAGACATGGGATTTGCCAGAGGTTGAAGAAGGCATTTTGACAGCTCTGTTACTTAGCTATCACAATTTGCCATCACATTTGAAGCATTGTTTTACTTATTGTTCTATATTTCCAAAAGATCACTCCGTAAAGAAGGATACCTTAATCAAGCTATGGATGGCCCAAGGTTTCATTATTGCTAGGGGAAGAAGAGATTTGGAGGATATCGGTGAAGAGTATTTCGAAGATTTATTAAGGCGCTCTTTTTTCCAAGATGTGGCGAAAGATTATTTTGGAAACATAGTCCAATGCAAGATGCATGATCTTGTTCATGACCTCTTCCGATTTATCACAAAGAACGAGTGTTCAGCTATGGAGATACAAAAGTTTGGAAGTAGATCCAATCAAGGCACTGCATTCTTCACTAATTGTCCATGTTGATGTCGAAAACTTCCCTATCCAGTTATATGCTTTAAAAAAACTGCGTACGATCCAATTCCTAGGAACATCCAATATTTCAATCGTTCATCGTATTGCAAAGTTGCCAAGGTCAATCTACAAGCTGAAACATTTAAGATATCTTGATTTCTCAAAAACATTTATAGAAGATCTGCTTGAATCGATTTGTAGATTATACAACTTGCAGACTTTGAAATTGAATGGGTCTTATAATCTTCTTAAGTTACCTAAAGGACTGAGTAACATGATCAGTTTGAGGCATCTAGAAATCAATGGTACAAGTTTAAATTCCATACCTGAAGGAATTGGAGGACTATGTTCTCTTTGAACATTGTCTCGTTTCTTTGTGGGAGGGGAAAATGGATGTAAGATTACTGAATTGAAAAACCTCAAGTTACTACAAGGAGAAATGGAAATAAGGAATTTGGAAAGAGTAGCCGGCAAAGACGAGGTGAACAAGGCTGAACTAAACGAAAAACAAAACCTTATTGTTTTGGATTTATATTGTTGTGATAGGACGAACAACGAATGGAGAATGGTAGAAGGAGGCGACATCAAAAACATGGAAGAAGTGTTTGACTGCCTCAAGCCTCATACAAACCTGAGAGAGTTAAGAATAGTTAACTACATTGGATGCAAATTTCCAAGTTGGTTGGGGGATTCATCATTCTCAAATCTAGTCCATTTGCAGCTATGCCACTGCAAGAACTGTAAAGAATTACCAGCACTTAGGAACTTAGCTTTTTTGAAGCAACTTGAGATATGCTTCATGGACACATTGATTCATGTGGGGCAAGAGTTTTATGGGGATGGTGCTAAGAAGTTCGCAAAGTTAGAACGGTTTACCTTCAACAATATGCCGATTTGGAAAGATTGGGAATTGACAATAGAAGTTCAGGCAATGCCGTCTCTACGTCAGTTACAACTCTTTGACTCCACCAAGCTGAAGGCATTGCCACAGCATCTTTCTGATACACTGTATGAGCTAGAAGTAAGAGAATGTGCTGAACTGAATTGGACACTGTATCTCCCGCAGCTTCTTGAGAGTTTGATTCTCAAGGGCCAGGTGGGCATGTTATCAGGACCATTTCCAAAACTTCTAAATCTCAAGTATTTGGAGATCAGGGGGGCTACGCAACTAATTTCGCTCCCAGATGGGTTGGGACAGCTTAAAGCTCTCCAAACACTTGAGATTAGACACTGTGAGGGGCTGACATCACTGTCTGAAGAGCTGCTACATCTCTCCATGCTTAGAGAACTGACTGTTGTTGGCTGTGCTGCTCTGGCAGAAAGTTGCCAGCAAGCAATAGGGAAGGACTGGTCCAAAGCTGCTCATATCCGTAACATTCTGATTAACATGAATAAGATTAAGTCACATAAGGAATGGAGTTCACTATGAGCAAGTGAGGTTGAATAGCCAGGTGAGTTTTCCTACAAAAACAATGTGTGTGTTATTGTCAACAGTAACACTAGATGAATCTATTGTAGGTCCTTCCTCTCCTTCTTGCAGAATTGCATCTGTTCCTTATTAGAAAACATTGCTAATTAGCCTTCTTTCTTACAAAATTGCTTGTGTTCCTTTTTTATTAGTTTCACTCATAAAGAGGGAAATTATGTGAAGAGCTCAAACTGGTTTGGGGTTTGGATGGACTTGGTCAAGGCTTGCAATGTCGTTGACATGTCGACGATTTTGGAACTGTCGACACGAAATCCATGGGAAATCGCCAGATTTCCCTTTTTCCTGCGACATGAGGGAAAACTATATTTTAAAAAAACCCTATAAAATTATGAAAACATAAATAAATAGTTTTTTTCCCTCGATGTCGCGAAATGTCCCAAGTCTTACCAGTTTGAGACATGTCTTGTGACATTGACATTGCAAACCTTGGACTTGGTAATGCAATAGATTGGGATACTTTACAGGAAATTTCAAATTACTTTACGTCGAGAAGAAGTTAAAGAACTGATCTGGACACTGTCAGCAAAGGGGAAGTTGTAGTGACTCGTACACTTCTGTACACGTGGTATACACTCACATTGTACACTGACATTTTTATTTGAGCTATGTCGATTGATTTGTGCATTGTTGAATTCTAAGATGATCTACCGTTTCTGATTTTGATTTGCAAGGTTTGATTGTGTGCTATTTGCATGTTTGTGTGTTGATGTGTGTGTGCTTGTATGGACGAGCATTCACTGTATCAATTTGAGTGCCTTAAGTGAATATGGTTTAATTTGTGGTTTTATATGGTTTATGGTTTGACCATAGTTGGACCAGAGGTTGAACTGGAGAACCAAGCATTTCCCTATAAATAGAGGTGGGACAAAAGTTCACTTGTCTTATTCTCAGGTTCAGATTTCTGTTGTTTGGTTGTGAGAATAGTAGAGAAAAGAGAGAAAGTTAGGGTTTTCTTCCTTGTTCTTCGTGTTTTTGTGCTTGGAGCTTGGATTTGGAGGGCTTCCTTCTCCAATCTTCATATCAGAATTTCGTGGGTCTTATTTGTGCTTGCATTGAAGTAGGTGTATCTCCCTAACCTCTAGTTCATTTACTGTTTAGTGTTAGGAAAAGGATTAAAATTCAAAGGAGAAGAGTTTTATGTATGGATTAGGCTTGGGTACTTTTAGATGGAGGAAAGTACTTAGTTTACATTCAGTCAATTGAAGTGTTATTGATTGATTTAGTGAACTGTTATTGGTTTTGAATCCTAAACAAATTTGTTAAAAAGGTTTTACTAATTTCAAAAGAAAGTATGTGGTTTATTGTTTTAAATGGATTTCAATCGCTAGATTGACTTAGGATTGATGTTTTGTTTGATTGACTAGTGTAGGAAATTCAGGATTGAGGGCTGTATGGATTTTGTGGACAAGGAGTGGCCTTGGAAGGCCTTTGGGTCAGCCAAAGGCCCCTTAGAAGCCAAATCACAAACCCAAAAAATTTCTGGGTTTCTACACTGTTCGGTGGACCGAGCAGTGCTGTTCGGTCAACCAAAGCAGGCTTTGGTCAACCAAATATCAACCGGAGAATTCTTCGGTTGGATTTACAGAACAATGTACCTGTATGTTTTCTATGCTCGGTCAACCGAAGTAAAGTCTCGGTCGACCGAGGGAAGGGCTCGGTTTCGGTCAACCGAAGCTCCTTCAGTTGGAATTACAGAATGTGTGGTTTGTGGGATTTTGGGACTTCGGTCGACCGAAGCAAGGGTTCGGCCAACCGAAGGTCTAATCCAGAAAAGTGAGTTTCCTGTAAGTGTTTGGTCGATCGAATCAAACCTTGGATCAACCGAGGTACTTTTTCAGTCAACCGAAGGATTGTCTTCGGTCAATCGAACGGTGCAGAATTTTGATATGAATGGTTTGACTTGTGCTATGTGTGTGTTTGTTTGCACGTGTATATGGGTGCATATGTATGCCTAAATGATAGTGATTTACATAATGAATGGTTAAGTGTGATTTAATATCTGGATAATGGTCAGCTCTTGAGAGGTCTACATCGGATCATTGTCCCCTTTTGGTCTCTTCGGATAATTTGAATCGTGCTCCTTCCCCCTTTAGGTTTGAAAATATGTGGCTCACCTCCGGGGATTTGAAGGATGAAGTTGGTAAGTGGTGGGCCGAGGTGGAGAGGCAGCCTTCTAATTGGCGTGGTTTCCTTGAATCGTGCTCCTTCCCCCTTTAGGTTTGAAAATATGTGGCTCACCTCCGGGGATTTGAAGGACGAAGTTGGTAAGTGGTGGGCCGAGGTGGAGAGGCGGCCTTCTAATTGGCGTGGTTTCCATTTTATGAAAAGTTTGAAATATCTAAAATATCAAATCAAAGTCTGGAACAAGAGGGAGTTTAGGCACCTTAGCACTAAGAAAAAAGATCTCACTGGTGTGATTGGTCGCATAGATGAGGCAAAGCAGAATAGAATTATCACTAGTGGGGAATTTGAGGAGAGGAAGGTGGCTAAAGGTCAACATGAAGTGCTTTTGAGTCAAAAAGAAATTAGTTGGAGACAAAAATCGAGAGTGACTTGGCTAAAGGAGGGTGATGCAAATACCAGATTTTTTCATAAAGTGGCTAATGGTCGAGCGAGAGTTAATCTACAGGGGGGGCTTCAGGTTGGAGGGGAGTTTGTTGAGGATCTTGATAGGATTGTGGCGGCGCTTTTGGAGTTTTATTCAGCCCTATACAGGTTTGAGCAGGATTTTTTGCTTTGATGTGTCAAATTTGAGACAAGGGGCCAGGTGGCTGCATCACGTGGATTGAGACAGGGGGATCCGTTGTCTCCCATCCTGTTCACCCTAGTAGCTAATGTTCTTAGTTGTTGCTTAGCAAAAGGGGAGGAGTTGGGGCTTATTTTGGGTTTTCAAATAGGTCGGAAACGCGTTTGCATTTCCCACTTACAATATGCGGATGATACCCTCCTTTTTGTACACGCGATGAAGTCCAAGTTTATTGGTTTAAGTTCATTATTAGTTGTTTTGAAATGGTATCCAGTCTCAAGGTTAATTTGGATAAAAGCAGCCTTTCGGGGTTGAACTTGTCACAGGCTAGAGTGGAGTTGTTTGCTTTAGTTTTTGGGTGTAGTGTGCAATGCTGGCCTTTGACATATTTAGGGCTCCCCATAGGGGGGAACCCTAAGGCGTCTAGTTTCTAGGACTCGGTGATCACCAAGGTTGAGAAGAGACTGGCATCTGGGAAAAAAGGACATCTTTCGTTGGGAGGTCGGATCACCATAATTAAGGCAACATTGGCCAATATACCGGTTAAGTATCTTTCCATGCTCAAAGCCCCGAATAAGGTGGTGAAGAACCTTGAAAAACTCCAGAGGAATTTTTTGTGGGAAGGGAGAATGGGGGGTCAAAAGAAGAGTAGTCATCTTGTCAGGTGGGATATGGTGTGTAATATTGCTTGGCATAACACGACCCTCTTAGGGAAATGGCTGTGGAGATTCAGTAAGGAGAGAGATTCATTGTGACGGAAAGTCATTCACGGTAAATATGGAAGTTATTGTAATGGTTGGGACAGTAATCCGTCTGCTAGATGTTCCAGTTCCAGTATTTGGAGAGAAGTCTCCTCCATTTCTCCTTTTGTGTGTCATGTTTGTTTTGGTATCGGGGATGGTCGTTTGGTCCGTTTTTGGCACGATTTGTGGTGGGAGGAGTCGATTCTAGCGGTTAGTTTTGCCCGTCTATTTAGAGTAGTTTCTAATCGGGGTGCTCTTGTGTCTGAGGTGTTAGCTTGGTCCGATTCTGGTTTGTCTGGAACCTTCATTTTTGTCGTGATTGTGCCCTCTTGAGTTGGCTGAGTTGGGCTCTCTATTTATTGAGTTGGATAGTGTCTTTATTGTTTCTGAGGCCAGGGACCATCAGATTTGGAGCCCCTGCAGTAGTGGTATCTTTTCAATTCGGTCTTTCTTTGCGGTTTTGCGGCCTCTAGTGTCCTCTCCGCCTGACTTTCCTTTCTATTCTGTCTGGAGGCCGTTTATTCCTTCTAGAGTAAAGACGTTTGTTTGGTCAGCTCTTCTGTATAAGATCAATACTTGCGACCATCTTCAAAGGAGGAGCCATCTTGTGCGCCTCCCCTCATGTATGTGTTATGTGTAGAAACGAGGGAGAATCTATTGATCACTTGTTCATTCGTTGCTTGGTGGCCATGGAGGTATAGTCCTTTTTACGTCGGTTAGGGGGTTTGGTGGGCGATGCCTAACGGGATTGGTGCCTTGTTAGCCTAGTGGCAATTCTCTGGTTTGGGAGTGAGTGGTAGGTTGATGTACCAGGGGATGTAGCATGCGATTCTTTGGGTCCTATGAAAGGAAAGGAACTCAAGAATCTTTGAGGATAAATATAGACCTACGTGATCGATAATTGATGCGATATATATATATATATTTTTGATTAATAACGAAAGATAAAATAGATAAGAAGAATGTACATAAAAGAGGTAGATAGTTCCCTAAGGCAGAGAACTGAAAACCCAAAAGGAAAGAAAAGAAGCCCCACACAACACTACCTCCCAAAGGGGCACACTACACAAAAGCTACAGCAACACCCAACATGACAACCTACATCATAAGGATTGACTCCCAACATCTAACAAGGTCCGACAAACATA
>JAUPMG010148424.1:0-11079 GCA_031762675.1 Pachysandra terminalis
AGAGAGAGAGAGAGAGAGAGAGAGGCTTCACTTCGCACAAAAAAAAATGGGGCGCCAATAAAGAGAGAGTTTCTGTGTATAGAAAGAAAAAAAAAAGGAAAACCGGGGCAGAAAGAGAGGGAGGCTTCACATAGTGGCTGAGAGAGAGAGAGAGAGTGTTGTGTACGGTAAAAAAAAAAAAAATAGGCGCCGAATGAAGGAGATGTGCGCAGAAAAAAAGAAAAGAAAACAGGGGAGAAAGAGAGAGAGAAGAAATGACATACCTGGTTCGTGTTCCTCTGGTTTTGCCTTAGGGTTTTGAACTTCAGGTCTTTTAACTCATTTTTTTTTTGTCAATACTTCAACTCATACCTGGTTATGTCGAGCTATTAAGTCTTTAACCTTTTTTTTTTTGTTAGGAAAAGCTTTAATTTGACATGCTTAAAATAAAATATAATTAAACTTTAATTAAAATAAAATAATTAAAAAGTCAATTTAACAACTGGGCGACCGCTCGGGAAAATTAGGCGACTAGGCGGTCGCCTAGTGACCTAGGCGGTCGCTCAGTTATCCAAGCGCTCGCCTAGGCGTGGTCAGCCTAGGCGACCACCTTAAATAACTATGAGTACAGCTATTAGACCTGCTATGTTGTATGACACAAAATGTTATGTAACAAAGAAGTAACATATTCATAGGATGACTGCAGCTGAGACAACGATGTTGAAATAGATGTGGAAAGACTAGGTAAGAAAGGAAAATATATGAAAGAGTCCAGGAGTACCCCAATAGGAGATAAAATAGCATGGTGAGATGGTTTGTGCATGTAAAATGGAAAGCTAGGGAGGCCCTTGTGAGAAGGTGTAAGCGCTCATTAGGCCTGCTATGTTATATGGCACAAAATGTTGGGCGATAAATAAGCAACAAATTCATTGTTAGAATGTGGCTGAGATTAGGAAGTTGAGGTGGATGCGTGAAAAAACTAGGCAAGAAATGGACACATTGGCAAGGGTTAGTAGATGAACTGTGTTGAGATGGTTTGGGCATATAAAACAGAGACCTAGAAGGTGTGAGAGGTTACAACCTTAAGGATTTATATGGGCTAGAAGAAAGCAGAAAAGGACCTGCGTAGAGTTTATCAAAACATGTTTTGAAGGTGCACAATCTGACTAAAGATAAGATTTTCAATAGATTAGGGTTGCAAAAAAGGATACATCGTGCCAACTTCAACTAATTGGGATAAGGCCTTTTGATGACATTGATCCTGAATGTCATTCGCCCTTCCAAATATAATTTTACCAGCCATGGCAAGCAGATAATTCTAAATCACAATTACCCATTTTTCCTCCCTTACAGAAGACTAAATGGAAGGGAAATAAGGCTGAAGAAGTTCATGAGCATAAACTTTGGTACATAGGAATAGACAACAATATAAATGTGGCAGGAGGAATAATATTAGATAAAGAGATGAAGTATAAAATTTTAAGATTCAAAATTGTTAGCAGTGGACTATTGGCAATTAGATTAGTTTTATGATGGGAGATCATACAAATTGTTAACGCCTATGCACCCTAAGTTCTAGAAGAAAGCAATAAAAGGTAATTTCAGGAGAAATGGATAAGCTAATTCCAGTTCCAGGAATTCCTAATAGATAATAGGTAAAGACATATTGGATAATGTTGTAGGTTCTAAAAGACTTAATCAAATTAGTTTTAGGATAGGAGATCTTAAAATTTGTTAGTGCCTATGCAACCCAACTAGGACTAGAAGAAAACAAAAGAAGGCAATTTTGGGAGAAATGGATTGGTAAATTCAAGGAATTACTAAAACAGGGAGGGATGGGACTTATATGGAAATGTATAAATAGATAACAGATACTATGACACAGTTCATGGAGGCGATGCTTTAAAAATAGAAATGAGACGAGAAGTGATTTATGATTTTCTAATAGCATACACATATTTCTGAGAGTTGAACAGTTGATGACATTTAAAAGTTGATCAAACTGGAATCAAATTGACTTTTTTCTTAAGAAAAATGAGTTAGCAACGTGCAAAGACTATAAAGTAATTCCAAGAGAAATTAACAAAATGAGATGCTAAAGAAGAATACACTAAATAACTAAAAAGACAGTTTTTCGTTAAATACTCTATTAAAGGATACTTTGATAATGTACAATGAAAACACTTTCCCACAAGGAAGTGCCAAATATTTTTGGGAAAATATTGGATTGGGAAATGAAGAGTTGTCTATGATTTGGGGGGGGGGGGAGGTGGAGGTCATACGTTTACGAAAATCTATAATGGCTACTCATCTTATGAACAAGCAACAGAAAAAGAAGAGCCAAAGTTCACAAGCACACAACAAGATTCTAAATGTAATGCTAGAAAGATGCTAAAATTGATGTATCAAATCCAAGCCAATCCCAACATAATTACACAAGACCAGTGGCCATGCATCACTAAAAACCCAACTTAAAGATGAATTGATCAACATACATTAAAGTGGAACTACCGAAGGATGACAAAATTGAAAACCTACAAACTTGAGGATGAGCTTTTATAATCTAAGGGAATGATGCATTCATGGGGACCAACAAGTTCAACATATCTCCACCAAATCAAATCTCTTCTCAAAGAGGCGGGCTTGTAAGAGTCGAGACTCAAGAGCATCTTTGAGAGGGACTTCTTCTTTTTTTTTTTAATAGGTATGAATCATTTGTTAAAAGTGGAGAAAAGAGAAATAAAATAAATAGGCTGTCAAAGTCGACCACCTGCTGAAAACACCCATATCACCCATGATCTTAAGACACCACCTAGAAAGACAAAAACTGGAGATAACACAACTACAAAGAGAAACACATAGCCGTACTAGTCTCCATCAAGCAACTCTCACGACGGGATACCAAAAGACCTGTCAGCAATGTCATTCGCGGATCTGGGCACATGATTAAACAAGATGTTAACTCACTATCCCAAAATTTTGTCAATCAGACCACATGACTAAGGAGCCAAGAACTCAACTGGTCCTCCATCATCCATGACAAATAGTGAATGAATCACCCTCCATCAATAACGACGTGTATCCCTGAGATCTTGCCTGTCTAAGATCAATTAGCAAAGCATAGAGCTCTGCCCAAACTGTATCCTCCTCACTAATCGGCCCATGAAAAGCATGTACAACTTCCCCTATGTGATCTCTGAACACCTCTCCAATCCCCGAGGGACCTGGATTCCCAAATGAACACTCATCGAACTTTAGCTTGATAAGACTCACTGAAGAAGGCTTCCAAGCCACTACACCTCCGTAAGTCGAAGAGGAAGTCATAGCTAGAACTGAACACCCTCTGATTTTTATTTTTTTTATAGAAACTGAACACCCTCTGATGATCTCTAATATGGATACACCTTCTGACTTTCTAGTAAGTTGAAACACATGAGGCAACTGAAAAGATCATAGCGTCAATCTTAGCTTAGGAGGTAGACCTCACATCCTCAAAAGTCGTCCTCTTCCGCTCTCTCCATATATGCTACAAAACAGTGTGGAAAAGCTCCCGATACATGACACGCCCCCACCTCCCAAGCCCATGGAACTTCAATGGGTCCATAAACAAACACATCTTTGACGACATGACCTAATCCATCCCAACCAACTGCAGAAAGATCAGATCTGCCAAGTCCACCTACTGTGCACGAAGATGTGGTCCATTGGTTCCCCTTGGGACAAATAGAGGAAACATATATGGGAAGAAATTGCTAGGCATTTCCTTCTACTCTGAAGAATATCCATAGTGTCATTTTGGTACAATAACGTGGTCCAAACAAAGCTTTAATCCTTGAAGAAATGCAGGCTACCAAAGGTAGCGGCAAGGAAAAAAAAACAAGAGGGGCTTCTCTATTCTACAAGTGCAATGGAAGAAAGAACTATAAGGAATACCCCCTTAGGATCTGGGATCCAAATACAACGATCAGGGACAGAATCATCAATAATCACTTCACAAAAAGTCACAAACAAGGAAGCAAGCTCAAACATGTCTGCATGTCTCAGATCCCTTCTAAAAGAGAGGTTCCACCCGAGCCCAACCCTAACCACGAAAAAACATAATTCACGCTGGACTCCCTGGAGGACATAAGTCTAATTAGTCAGGAAAGCTCAAAGATAACCACCATAAGTCCCTCCAAAAGTGAACCGAGACAACAGACCCCTCACTGAACCGAACTAAAGAATAGAAAAAGCAAAATGCAAGATCTAGAATAGCTTTCCAAGGAGACCCCATGAAAATCCTTGCACGACCGTTAACATCCCACCCCATGTAGCACATACTTATAATTACTGTGCGCCAAAGATACTACTTTTTTGTGCTAAAACGACAAAGCCATTTTGCTAGGAGAGTCACGTTCCGCATTCCTTTCCAGTGTAAATTGCAAACGATCTCCATTTTACCAAATGATCCTTCTTATAACCTCCTCCCTCCCATAAAAAATCCGTATGAACTCTTTCAATCAAGATAGCCATTTTCCTAGGTAACACAAACCGATAGGTAGTAAACAAGTAGGTCAGCTAAAGAGGATTGAAATAAGCTTGATCCTACCAGCCAAGGATGGATAATTCCTCTTCCAAGTGGCAAATTGATTTTCCAACCTCTCAATGACCGGTTCCCAAAACACAAAGTTACGAGGACATCTTCCAAAAGGAATCCCTAAATAAGTCAAAGGACAAGAGCCCAAACTACACCCAAACCTATCCACAAAGAACTGGATATTCTATCACTAATGTTAATCCCTAAGAAATTGCTCTTCTCCAAATTTACTATTTAAACCTGAAATCATTGCAAAGCATCTAAGGATACTCTTTGCCCAAAAATTCTGAACCTCCTCCACCTCAAGAAACAAAATATTAACATCCGCAAATTGGAGATGGGATGCCACTCTATCTTGCCCAACCATAAACCTCTACTTAAACCAAGTAATTCTACTTCTTGAAAAAACCAATTCAAGAAATCTACCACTAGTGTGAATAAAAAAGGAGATAAAAGGTCCCCTTGCCTCAAACCAATAGAGGAGGGAATGAAAATGTTGGATTTCCCTTCTTTCATGCACCTTACACAAACATGAAGGAATTGGCTGAGTACTTTCTTGCTTCTTCTTCTTTGAAGAATATCACAGGTGTTGATCTTTTTAAGAACCATCATTCGGACAAATACCTCGACTCTAGGAGGAAAATGTACGCTCCAAACCCTGGAATAAGGAAAGGAAAACTCAAGAGTTGGGTAAGGATAGCACACGAATGAAAAGAAAGATTTGTAAGAATAGATAACTCTACAATCGCGACACCACATCTTATGGTCCTACAAGAATAGTCAATAACACATCCTTGAGGCAGTTAGTTAGAGATCAAAATTTGATCAATGTCAACTGAGCCTAGATCTCTATACAAGGAAATGTTCTAAGATAGGCAGCTAAGCACATCGGCTACAAACAGCATTTTTATTTGAAGCAACGCTATAAACACAAGGAAATTCAAGGCAAGGTGGGATCGCCCCCCACCACATATCTTTCAAAAATGAACTTTTTTTACCATCCCTTAACCTAACCGAATATGAGAGTAAAGGGAAGGAATCAAACTGAATATATGCTTCATGCCAAATTTGCTTTTGATGACTGCACGCCAAAGGTTTTCCTTATCCACCACAGTAACTCCATAACCAATTGCCCAGAAGGGCAGATTGTCTTCTCTAGTTTTTTTGATACCATACCTGGCATTTTAAAGACTGACGTAAAGTAGACAGGTAGATTTTCAAGAGCAGCTCTAATAAAGGTTATTCAACCTCCTAAATAAACATAGTACCTCAGCTCCCAAAACTCGTAACTTACTTAGGTTGCCTCCCAAATGGACTTGGCCATGTTGCAACCTTACACCATAAATTTCCGTGGAACTTTTGGACTTATTCTCACTGAAATTGATAACACAGATGCTGCTATAATTGAGATTCATTTTAAGACCCAAAACTTTCTCAAAGCACCTTATGATTGATTTCACATCACTCGCTTGGATTTTAGAAGCCTTAAGAAACAGAATCTTGTAATTCGCAAACAGCCAGTATGAGACCTTGAATCTGTCTTTCCTAGTCTTGAGACCCTTCACCAAACACCCTCCTCTCCCTTCCTTATGACCCTGCTAATGACATTACCCAGTAATGTGAAAATGGAAAGGAGAGTAAGGATCCCCCTACCTACATTATTTGAAAAGCTTCTAGGAGATCCACTTACTAAAGATAGATTAGTGCACAATCCTTCAATCCATCTCTCTCCAAACACTTCCAAATCCATAACGTTCACAAAAGTTCTTATTAATCTACCAAATCATATGCTTTCAGCAAATCAAGTTTGCAAGCTAAGCATTCAATTCCTAGTATCCTCCACTCCTTCACTCGCAACAAGCAACCCGTTCACTATTTGCTTCCCTATAACAAAAGCACTATGATTAATCGTGATTACTGAATCAAGCACTTCTTTTCGACACAAAGATAAAACCTTTGGTAGGATCTTGTATACACTATTTATTAAGCTAATAGGATGAAAGTCTTTGATTTGTCCTGCAACATCCTTCTTTGGAATCGAGGCGATGAATATGAAGTTGGTTCTAAGATTTGCAAGTCCATTTTCCCATAATTCCTAAAAACTACCATAAACTCATCTTTGATTATCTTCTAAAGATTTTGCTAGAATGCAACTGTAAACCCATCAGAACCTGGAATTTTTCTCCCATCAAGCTCCAAAACTGCTCTCTTAACCTCGTCCTCCTTGAACTTCACTTTAAACTATAACTTTGTCGGCTTAGAAAGAGACACTGAATCCTCCCCCATTGTGGGGGTTTGGACCCTATGAGCGAGCAGAAAAGTGAACAGGAAAGAGGCCCTGATTCAACATTCCTATAAAGGTCCAATACAGGTCTAACTCACACCGCTTCTTA
The DNA here is from genome assembly GCA_031762675.1 of Pachysandra terminalis. Classification (NCBI taxonomy): domain Eukaryota; kingdom Viridiplantae; phylum Streptophyta; class Magnoliopsida; order Buxales; family Buxaceae; genus Pachysandra; species Pachysandra terminalis. Next base: position 6,949 of record JAUPMG010148424.1, read on the forward strand.
TAAAAACCCTTAATTTTGTCTCAATTTGATCAAGATACTGAATGTCTCCCTTTCTTCAACTAACTTGATGATTGGATTCCTTCAACTCCTTCTGCTTGCTATCCAATGGAAGAAGCATACGTTACTATCTCCCTCTTTCAACCATCTCACCCTAGATTTTTGTCTTCAAATTGTCTCCCCCTAGAGCAGGGTTTTAAGTCTCGAGATCTTGGATCGGACCAGTCCCAGCCAAACCAGATACGGATCGGCGATACCGGCCGGTATCGGCCAATCCAGGTCTGATCCAAAAGTTGGATCGCCTTTGAAAAAAAAAAAATTGGATCGGTATGGATCGGCCAATCCGTATCGGTTTCGGTTGGATCGGTCCGATCCAAAGCCAATTGAAAAAAAATTGGATCGGTCCGGATCGGCTGATCCGTATCGGTTGGATCGGTCCGATCCAAAGCCACTTGATACAATCTTGGGATCGGATCAGTCCGATCCTTGAAACCATGTTATAGAGAGCACCTCTAATTCTTCTTTAGGATCAATTCTTCGAGTCTCATTGTACTTTCTGCTGAGACACAATTTTCCTTAATCATATCAATCTTATCTATTTGCTACATGGAAAACTTCTTGTCGTTCAGATGGATTTAGGTAAGCATCAAATGAACTGGATAGAAGCCAAGGTAACAGAAGCATAAAAGGAGCAACCATACATAAAACTTTTTCGTTTCCTCTTAGCATTCTGAGAATATAGTTTTAGTTTCCAACTTCAGCGAAACACATGGATTGCTCCAACGCCCTAAAACAGTAGTTTCATAAGCTAATTTGATATAGTATGCTTCTGACCTGAACTCGAAATTCAATAAAAAACGTTAAAATCTAATACTAGAATTTCACATCAGAACTAAACATCTAATTCATCGAACAGAAAATTAAGGGAGAGAGAGCTTAATTTACCATCAAAGCAAGAAATTAATAAATAGATTCTGTGAGAAATAATTCAAAAAGAAAGAATACAAGCATAATCATCAAAATCCGGTACTTACAGAAAATCTATCAGAATATTAACAGACGAGATCGAAATAACGCCATTAAAACGGATAAATTTACAAGAAAGAATAAACTAAATCATCTTCTCAACAAACACAATAAGAAATCACAAGAATTTCTTCTATACCTGTAGGAGAGAGCAAAGAATTAGGGTTTGTGTTCTCTCTATTAAAAATTTGTAATAGGATAGACAAATTTTAAAGAAAATAAAATATATATGAATAAGTGCTATCAGGGAGCGTGCGGCGGAGTTTTTACCGGAATTTGTGCCACTAAGTCGTCTGGATTGGGTGGGTCCTTCCTTTTTGCGAAAAAAAGCTGGCCTAGTAAAAAATTTGGTTCGCAAAAAAGCTTAGATTAGTAGTACAAATGTATCGGTGATGCTGATTTTGTAGCAACTCGAAATTGAAATACTTTATTGAATAATGCTTAAATTCATTAATACAAAAGCATTGGGAGGTATACATTGTGAAGAGTTTATTTCAGGATAGTTTAAACTGTCGCGCAGTTATTCGGTCTATAGCATTTTTCTCTCAAATGTAATTCGTAAGTAAGATAAAGAAAGAGTCAAAAGCAGGGAGGTTGAGATATCAAGTGTGTGAATAAAAACGCACACTACAGAGCAAGGGAACTTCAGTGTTCAAATGACACTAATATTTTTATTTGTTTCTTTGATAAGTTATCACTCTCGATCTTTCAAGTATCTGTAAGTTTTACTTGAAGACGATAGGTTCTTTTCAATATTCTAACAGTTATTCAGATAATGAGTAAGTCTACAAATTTATGAATTAACTGATTTGTGGGTAGGCTCTGCTATTTATAGAGAGATCATCCAATGGCATCCTCTCTTGACCATGACATATGTCGATTACATCATTGTCCAGAGAGGAGCTTGGAAATATCTTCGTGTAGCAGTGTATTTCCAAGTATACTCGTCTTTAACGTGGCTAATTACTTCTAGAAGAAAATTGTTGTGAGTTATTCGATTAAGTGAACATGTTCTGTGATAGGTTACTCTAAAGTCTAAAAGATCAAGAACTGAATGATATGTGTTTTATGCATAAAGTCCCATAAAGCAATGTTTCATTCTTATCACCGTCATACCTGATAAGACAAAAATCCCCTCAAATAAGATGTACAACATATATAAATAGCTAAGGTTTCAACACGTGATGATATTGAAGATTCAATGCAATCTTTTTTAGAAAGACAATTTATTCGAGTTCTACAAACATTCCTCTAAAGGATCTCTTTTTGGTATTTCAATCCCTTTGAAAGAGACTGAAGTAACTTTATACCTTTTACAAGGTGATCAGTATATTTAACGAATTTGCTCATGTAAAGATCTTAAATGTAAGTCTCTCAGTGAGTGATTCGATTTTCATGATCAATCATCCTTGTGAAGAAGAATTACCTTAGAATCTTTCAAGGTTCTGGGTTAAATAACTAATTCGAGTGTCTTTGAATTGGGCTTTAGTAAGAGAAGTGCATGTCCTTCAAAGTACTCTTAAGTAAAGTGTAATGTGAGTCCTACGAGTCTGTATATGTCATTCGAATGTGACATATGAGGAAAGGTAATAACATGCCGTCAAAATATTATTTTTTCAGGATACTTCAAAGTCAGTAAAAATCTGCATCCGAAAGTGTTCCTTAGAAATGAGTAAAAGTATACTTCAGCTCATACAAGCCAATCCTGAACCGGCTCGTTGACAAACTAGAATAACAAACTTCTTTTGATCTAATGGTGATGGATGCATCTTATACTCTATTTTAACTATTTTCAGTTGCTTGGTGATGTCAAGTTAGCTCTGCCAGCCTTTATAGCACAAGCCCATGTACTTTCAGACGATTTTGATTACATCCATTTTCGCATATTTCTTACATTTCATATTCTTTTCATCTGTTTGATGATAGCTGCTGCTATGACCAGATAAAAGTATCCGATAACATATGCAGATCTCACATCCCATATCTAGAAACCGGATGTAGAGAACTACTCAGAGCCAAATTGACTAGAAACCTCTGAAGTAACTGAAACTCATGGGCTAAGAGGAAGATTTGAAGAGTGACCTCTTCAAAGCATGAGTTACCATTATATTCTAAGGTTAAGCTTATTAAGAAAGATAAACAGAGATGAAGAACACAAATGAAACATACGCAAGACAACGATTTATTTATGTGGTTCGGTAAATAATGTCTACGTCTACAGATACACACCAGGTTCTACTATCTTCGTGAACTTAGAAAAAAATTGTTACAAGAGCAGTCATGAAATGTATGATAAATGCCCTGTAGTTAGGACTAAACAAAACAGTAAGTGAAAATTACAATTTTATCCTTCGCCCCCATGTTGATTGAGATCAAGTAATAATAATAAACACAATAAAACAAAGATCAAAACAATGCACACAGATATAAGTGATTTCGTAAAACCTACGTCCACGAAAGAGATGGAGTTTTCACTTTTATCAAAAAACGAATTAGGCTTACAACTTGTACTCTTACCTGATATATAGGGCAAATCCCTAATATACCCTTACGCTCCGCCCCCATTGGAGTATGGGACCAGTCAACCTCAAGTCCACCCAAAACACACCCACCCCCACACACAAAAAAATTGACATGGGACAACCCCTACAAGCTCAGCACCGAGCTTGACCAGCCGGAGTCAATGGCTGGATCATCAGTACTTCCCAAATGCCTAAGTAGTTCATGCCAATAGAAAGACAAATCTGGTTCAGCAGTTTTCTTTTATCGTGATGTCATCGCAGATTTTCCCCCTCTTTTTTCTTTCATAACTTATATTTCTTCATAAACAACAAGATGAAAAGCCAAAAGCTAGAACTTATCAAGCACATAATGAGCAAAAAGCTGCAAACATGTTGTCAAAAATTTTATATTCAATTATAAATCCATCACTGCATGTAGGAGGAGCAAAGCCTTTGCAATTCAGTTCATAAATTCAAATACTACTTTGTTTCATACAGGGAATGAAACAACACAATTAAAACTAGAACATTATACAGAAGGCCCCTTGAGGATTTCCTTCTATTTCTTGCTGAAAAAACTTCTCAATTTGCCCCTTTCCAACCTCTC
>JAUPMG010148435.1:0-11079 GCA_031762675.1 Pachysandra terminalis
CGTACCGGCGATCCGGACCGGAACGGGTCCGGCGACCGGTTCCGGTATTTAAAACCTTGGGTTGTATAGCTTATCCTTTTTGCTTTGATTTAATCTTCTTTCTTTCTCTTTCTCTCTCTCTCTATATATATGTATATCACTACGTTATTGATCAAAAAACAAAAAGATTTCCATCAAAACCCTAGATTGTTTGAGTGTGGGTATACATCGTTGTTCTAGTAGCAACATACATCAGCGATGTAAGGCGATTCCAGTTTGAAATCAATCTTTGGGCTACAAACCTATCATAAAAAGGTTTGCGGTTTATTTGCGATGATCTTATAGACTCCCATCCTATATGAAGAATTTGCGTTCTTTGTCTTCCAGTCGAACCTATCTGCTCTAAATTTTATGTGAATAACTTTACGCCACATGGTAAAGGTGCCCATACAACATCTACAAAGCCATTTACCTAGAAGTGCTTTGTTCATAATCCGAAGCTTTTGCAAACCTATCTTCCTTTGTTTATGGGTCTAGAGACCATATTCCATTTTACCAAATGATCTTCCATCTTGTCTCCGTTTCCTCTCCCAAGAAAATCTCTTTGTAGCTTTTCCATCTTGAATAAAGATATGTATTAAATTGGTAAGTTTGCTAGGATACTTGATAAGAGTAACTGTGCCCCCCATGATAGATAGGGCCTATTCCACGATGAGAGTCTTCTCTCAATTCTTTTAATGATGTGATCTTAGATCCTCTTCGAAATTGAGCGGACTCCTATTGGAAACTCCAAGTAGGAAATAAGGAAGGACCCTAAGCGACTTCCCAACCCCTCCCCCCACTTCAAAAATAGCACTTTCGCTTTGATTAACACTTGAAACCGCTTTAAAACAACGTAAAATAGCTTTCAGACTGCAGAATCTGGATCCCTGATAGTCATGGTTTGTTCTCGCCTCACTCTTTTTTTCTCACTACTGAGGGCAAACTTCCTTACTCCCATCTCCGGAGCCCCTTTTCACTACCTGTGGAAGTCGGATGTCCTCCCACGATTGGGGCTTTCGTTTGGTTGGTCTTACATAGGAGGGTTAATACTTAGGATGTTCTTTAGAGGAGAAGGAAATACCTTGCTATTTTCCTTCATATCTGTTTTATGTGCAGGCAGATGGAGGAATTAGTTGGTCACCTTTTTGTTCATTGCAGTGTAGCCAAGAAGATATGGTCAGGTTTTCTTGGATTGGTGAATGTTTCTATTGTGATGCCTCACGATGTTCAGTCCCTTTTGGATCAATGGAGGTTCCCTTGGATGGGAAAATGTGGGAGGATGCTATACATGTACTATTTTTTGCAGTTATTTGGTCCATTTGGAGGGAAAGGAATAGAAGAATTTTTGAGGACAGGGGGTACGACATTCTACCTATTATTGAGAACGTCTCTATTTCAGCTGTATCATGGTTGATCTCCAGGGAGGAGTTCAGAGGGCTCTCAGTTTCGACCGTGATTAGAGATTGTCGCTCGGTGGTGTTGCTCCATGCTTCTTTTCCCCAGATTCGTGCGAGGTGATCTCCTCCTGGTGTGGGGTCGATCAAGCTGAATTTCGATGGTTCTTCTTTGGGAAATCCGGGCCCTTCTGGGGTTGGGGGAGTATTCAGGGACCATACAGGGTGTGTTCTACATGGGTACTTTGGGCCGACTGGGGATGGTGGTAACTCGATGAGGGCTGAGTTACTAGCTTTGGTCTTGGGCATGGGGGAGGCTAGGAGCCAGGGGTACTAGAGCTTGGTGGTGGAGAGGGATTCGGCTGTGGTCATTTCCTGGATGAGGGAGAAGAGTTGTCACTCGTGGAGATTATTACATTCCTTTATGCTGGCACACTCTCTTGGGGAGGGTTTACACATATCATCCATGCATGTTCTTAGAGGCGTCAACGGGATGGCGGATCGTTTGGCTAGAGAAGGGATAGTCAGGGAGTCCTTTTTTAGCGGGGTTGTTCCAGATGAGCTCGCGATCGAGGTGACATACTTTTGTGCTTCCTTGAGGCTCTTTCAGCCTCTTCCTCTGCTCGATTTCTCTTTTTCTTTTTGCTTTTTTGTATTTTGTCCTTCTGCTACTTTTCTGCGGCTGTCTGACAACTTCTTTGTGGCCTTACAGCCATATATATATATATATATTCTTTTTCACTATCTATACTATCTTCATTATCCATCGAAAAAAAAAGAAAGAAAGGATCAGTCAAAAGGAAAACAGAATCATCAGCATATTTTAGATGTATGATCTTCTGTCTATCCTCTCCATCGAAAGTCTATGAGTGAGATTCAGCTCTTTCTTCATAGGACTCAGGGATTTTGCAACTATGATGAATAAGTATTGTGATAAGGGAGTACCCTTGATGCAACCCTCTTGAACCGAAGAAAGGACCCTTCAAAAGTACCATCAGTCCATCAGAAGGTATAGAGAATGAAGCTGATGATAATATACATCTCCTGTCCCCTTGACGCAACCTTCTTGAACTGAAGAAAAGACTCTCGGATGGTATAGAGAATGAAGCTGATGATAATATACATCTCCTAAACCAAGCCCATCATCTGAACCCGAAGCCCATCGTAGCTAAAAGATTATCCAGAAATACACATCTAACATGATCATAAGCTTTGTCTAAGTCATTTTTCATACAAAACCAGCCTCCCTGATTCAATTCTAGAGTAGTCTATACATTCACTTGCAATTACAACACTATCCACTATTTGCCAATTCTGTAAAATGGTCCCTTGATACACGCCAATAACTTCAATTCATTGCACATTTTATTCGTGATGCAAAGACCTTGAATACTTTCTTTAAAAGACTGCATATGAGACTAATTGGATGAAAGTCTTTAAGCTCTTATTGCTCCTTTCTTTGGTAAGAGTGTAATAGAAGTTGCATTTGAAGACTTGTTATCCGCCTTTAAAGTGCTCCAAAAAGTCTTATAAAATGCAAGTGAGAAACCATCCAGTCTTGGGGCTTTATCCCATTCAAATCCTCAATGGCCTTCAACATCTCTTCTTCCTCGAAAGGCCTTTCCAACCATAATGCATTTGACGCGCTAAGAATATCAAACTGTAAACCTGGCAACAATGGTCTTTCTGAGCTCTCTATAGTGAATAGCCGCTAGCAGGAGTTGTCCGTGTCCATCTTGCCCATCACACTTAGCTCCCACTTGATACGGCTAAGATGATTGCGGTTTCTTGTGAAGTTAGCCAAAGCATGAAAAACTTATTCCGTCACCCGCTTTTTAGCCAATTGATCCTTGCCTTTTTGTCTCGTGGAGATGTCTTCTTTATACGTTATGGAAGCCAGCTCTTCAATCAGATCTTCTTTTGATTTCACCCCATTTAAGGCCAAATTCCTCATCTTTATCAGTGAATGCCTTGATGTCTTTCTCTAATTTTTTCAGTGTGACCTAACTTCATCAAGACTCTCTTATTCCTTGTGTTTGTTGCTTGCCTTTTAGTTGTTCCAACTTCATGCAAAAACCAAAACTTTCCCAACCATCAAACTTAAAGGAGCTCCACCAGTCTTGAACTAATTGTTTATTCTGCTCAAACAACCACATATTTTTGAATTGAAAGGGAGAAGCTTTATGTCTTGGATTAAGGTCCTTCGATAAAATGGGAATGTTGTCTAAAAGAGTTTTTTTTTTTGATGAATAATGAAGATATTATAAATAGAGAGAGGAATGTACATAGCTGTTAAGCCACAACGAAGTGGTCAAACAACCTTAAGAAACAAAAAACCAAAAAACAGAACATAGAAAAAATAAACCGTTCCTCGAACGAGGAGAACTCTAAGATTACTCGGTACCACCCCACCAAAGAATGACTCAGTAACGGTCCCTTCTCTAGCCAACCGATCTGGTAGCCCAGTAGCACTTCTGAGAACATGAACAAAGTCAAGGTTTAAACCCTCTCCAAGAGAAAGTGCCAGCAGAAATGAATGGGATAGTCTCCACGAGCTGCAGGTCCTTTCTAAGTCTATAGGGAATACAGCCTTGTTGCCCATTAGACCAGATAAACTTTGCACCTTTGAGCAATATATCCATCAACTGATGTCTTTTAACCAAATCATACAGACATCTCAAGAACCTTTGCCCCTTTCCCCCTGCCTCCTTTTTTTATAGGGATAAAAACAGATATTAAAAGCACCCTAGAACCAAGGTCTATCACAAGCATTTCTCACCTGATCTCCCACATCGCTTTTCTCTCCCTTCTGGTGTAAGGCCCATAAATGGTAGTAATGAGTAATATGCCACTCAAATTATCATTAAATTTCTGAACATAAAGGATAAAGAATGTGGGCTAGAAGAGGTGTGGAGAGAGAGATCTTTGAGGCTTGTATGCCTAGGGGTGAAGAGATCAAGATGACTTTGGATTAAGTTTTGTACAGTTTCCTTTTCTTTTCTTTATTTTTTCTTTTGTATTTTATTTTACAGTTTTGCTTTCTGACTCACCTTCCGTGAGTCTCTGTTTTTGTACTATATTTGATGATTAATGAAATTGCTGTTAATGATAAAAAAAAATAAAGAATGTGTCCCAGGTCAACATCTTATATTATCGACCATTCCCTTGTTCCACAGACAAATAATACCCTCAACTGCCTGTCTTGAAGGCATGATGTCCCACTTAAAAGCGTAATCACCTACCGGAGCATAACATTCCACATCAAAAAACGCTCTGATTTGGATTCTTGTTGAAGAATAATCTCTGCTTTGTTCCTTTAATGAGCATACTAAGATCATCCAAGGTCATTACGGTCCCTAGCATTCCAAGAGAGAATTTTTTTTTGATTTGGAAGATAATATAGAAATAAAAAAAGAAAGATAGAGAATACACGGTATACACCTCAGTTGTACACCAACAGTATACAAACACAAGGATAATTCTAAAAAGAAGACAATAGCAAACCAAATCGAAACGAAAGAAGAAGAGGAAAGAAAAGCATAGCCGCCACTGAAATAGCAAGCAAGAGCACCCTTGAAACAACTACAAAAACCCATAGGGTAGATACTTAAAAGCCGATGGAGCTAAGGGACTACTTCCCAAAACTGGTCAAAGGAAATATCCCTCACATAGGAGAACCCGACGCGCAGAAGTAACATCCTGATGATCTGAGTAACATCGCATTCTCTACCTTCGAAAATTCTGGAGTTTCTTTCCTTCCATAGAGCCCAAGAGATTGCGGCTGGACATAAATGCCAAGACAAACTCATCTTATCACCACACTTACCATGAAAACCCCAAGCCTCCAAGATAGAAGAGAAGTGCTGAGGTTGAACCCAACCACCTTCCCTCTCCCGTCTAACTCCTTTAAGTTCGGTATCTCACCGTCCTTAGAAGCCTCTTCCAATACCCATTTTCCCTCTTTGACTAACCTTATTCTAATCTTTATAGGCTTTGTGTTTCCCCTGAATTCATCTCGATTCTTAAGTTCCTTTTCTCCAACACCTTAAGAAAAGCCTTGGCATGTTCCTTTCCTCCGATAAAAAAACACTCTCATAGTTAGATATACCTTGCTCAGTTGTTAAACCTAGAGTCCAACTTCTCTGCCATGTTTATAGCTCTAGATACCCTCTCCATCGCATCTATTGATTGAGCTTCCATACCATAAAAAGAAAAAGGAGGGGTAAAAGAGATGTCAGCTTTCTTGTTACTTACATGTCATAGATTGTGGCTAATGTATACACGAGTTGCTTTTGTAATAGACTTGGAGGGATTTGGTATTTTGCTTGAGACCTTGAACTCGATCTCTTCCTGTGGTGCCTCTTTCAGCCATCTTTGAAACAGCAAGGCTAAAGTCTCCTTCTAGTGTCAAAGGAGGAATCAAAAGAATCTTATTATATTCTTTAAAACCTGACCTTACTTGGATAGCTATAATGTTATGATTGTCCACCTCCATACGTATATTTTCATCAGCTCTCCGCCTTTACTTGAACTCTCCCCTTTGCATTGGAATGGATTTTGGAAGTAAATTCTCATATCTTCAAAATTTCTGGGTATCCATCTTTTCCGGGGATGGTAGCCACTTCTCGGTCTGCTGAATTTTTTACGTATTGTCCTTCTTATGTGAGGGGTGAATTGAGGGTGATGAGTCCTCGTATTATATATCTGTGTGCATGAATTGTGTTAAGCTTGTTTGGTCCATGAAACCGATCTTAGGCTTGGGTTTTTGAAATGTGATAGTCAATTGGTTTGGCCCAATTACTGACTGGGATGAAGTATTAAAGCTGTTTATTTGGCTTACGGTCCACTATGATCAGGCTCAAATGTTTTGGCTAGAATGAACTCATAGTCAGGCCCCATTCTAAGGCCTTTATATAGGTACCATCATCCCCACCAAACTTGGCCCCAAATTTGAATTTTGGAAAGACTCAACATGTTTTCTTCTGCCCCAAGTTCTAAATTTAGGCTTTTTAACAGTTGCTACCTCTTCGTCTTCATCTTCTACTTCCATAAAGCTCTAGTTCAATTAGAACAATACTCTCAAGTTGGTTATAGGTATTGGCCCGATCCAAAATCAAGTCGTATCGGCCGATACGATATGACTCAGCCGATTCGGACCAATATGAACCTCTACGAATCCAGGACAACTCTAAAAAGTCCATAAAATTCTAAACAGAATGTAGATTGTTGTTTTCATTAAGAAAATGATGAAACATTAAAACAAAATGAAGCATAAATAATATGCAACTCAATGCAGACAAACCTTAAACAGTACTTTATAATCTTAGTATAAAGTATCATGACAAAGAAACTAAGGCCAAGTAAAAAAAAAACATACATGCTATATCTATAAGTAAAACAAATGTTGAACCTACTAGCCATAGCTCCCAATACTAGTATGGTCAGAGAATGGTTTGAAGATGTTGGCATAATCCTGTTGGGACATCTGATTGGAGTTTGACTTAATGCCTTATCTCTCACTACTCTCAGACTGCTGGTCATGGCTTCTGACTAATAGCGCATTAATCATGGTGAGCACCTACAAACTGACCATAGTGATGAGGATAATAAATAGGCCGCCCACTATTCTTGAATGGCTAGCTTTGACTGCCGTAGTAATGACTAATGAGAAGTAAGCAGTCTTGGTTAAGCTCAAAGCATTGAAAAGAATTAGTTTAAAACAAGCTGGACAACAAAGAACTTGTGATTGTTACGACTCGCCGATACGTACCGGTGTATCATCGTGTTGTATTCAAAATTTAACGTATCCGCTAATATTAATACGTATCGTTGTATTGGCTGATACCTAACCATCCCTTAAATTTAGTGGAATCGGTGGTCGGTATCGCGTCAGCCACCTCAAATTCCAATACATATTGGCTTATATGTAACTGTATCGGCCAATACTTGAAACCTTGTTTGCAAGAGAACCAGGGGGATATCTCGAGGATCTTGATTCACCATTTGACTAGACCTTCTTCCTTTTGAAGTCCCCATTCTAGATCAAATATCTGAGGAGTCATATTCCTTCCCTTCCATGACCAGTTTTAACTCGAAAATCATTCCTCAACACCCTTTGATGTGAGGGAATTGAAAAGGGTTTGTCATTGTACCATATCAATTAGCACCTAGTTTACAATTACTTTATTAGCGCCCACAAATTTATGAAAAGCATCACCCATTGCCTTGAATGTGCTCCCGACCAAGCATGTCGAAGGATAACCGGTAGGAAATCCACCATTTAGTAGAAGGGTAGGAGTTGCATAAACTCCTATTGAGGGATGCCATACATCTAGCTTCAGTTTGACAAGCAACATCTGCCTCCAGTTAGCTCTCTGTTTGCTTCAATCTTAGATAGGAAGACAAATAATTTAAATTCACCTCTCAAATGCCTGACGATGATTGGGTAAGAGGTTTTCCACCCTTTAGGTACTTCTTTAGCAATCCATTCCATTTACTCTATCCAGAAATCTGCCAGCCAAACAGATTTTAAATTTTTTCTCTCTTTGGCACACTCTATTTTCCCTCATTCGAATCACCAGATGACTTTTGAAATTATATATCATGAGAGTTGCATATTAAATAGCTAAACAGAAATTAACATGTGAAAGGGCCAATTTTTTAAGAGGGAGAAAAATAGGAAAAAGTAAAAAAAGGGTGAACCAAGAAATATAAAGAACGAAAATGAACACAAAAATGCAGAAAAATCTGTTTGTGGGCCAAAGGAGATGAAGACCTGAAAAATTAGAGCATAAAAAAGAAAAAGAAGGATGGGTTGTGCGGACATTTGTACTTGACCTTTTTGATCAGTGGCGATTTCTTTGGGCTTGGATAACGGGGTGTGGTATGTATCGACTTTTGTTTTTGGCTATTGGTTGGTCCATTTGGGGTGAACGGAATAGAAGATTCTTTGATGCATTAGGATTATTAGATCCCTGCCATTGGTAGACTTGGTGACTTGTCAGGTGGGCTCATGGACGTGCATGCTATCATAGTTCAGAGGCATCTCCATTTCAGATATTTGTAGACTAGCAAAAGTGCACGTGCGTTGCACGTGAAGGTTTATCTTATAATACATGTTATAAATAAAGTAATGATATAAAAAAATATAATTTTTAAAAATATATAATAATTTGTATATTATCATTTTAGTAAGTTCTATATTATATTATTTTATCTTTTGATTTAAATTTATCTATTAGCCTTTTCAATCAGATAAAGAAAATTTTATTAGATTTCCTTTACATTTAATGTATAAATAAAATAAAATGGCATTATTGCATATAAATTTTAAAGTAAAATAAATTCATAAATTAAAATTTTAATAAATATGTTACACTATTAACATATGTATTTATAAATAATTTTAATATATAAATACATTAACACATAAAAACCTAGGGTATGGAAAGTTAGTTATATAATTTTTAATAAAATTTATTATATTATTTGTTGTATAAAGAAAAACTTAGCATGTTGCTTTTTCAACCTAGGATGAAAGATCTTAAACTTATATTGTATTTTAAATTTATCTTGTAAAGATTATTCTAATATTATCTTAAAATTAAAAATATGAAATAATATTATTATGATTAATTAAATATTAATTTATTAATTAGTTAGAATCTTGATTTTAATAATTTTAATATGATTTCTAGACTTAATTAGATTCTTTAAATCCCTTAAGAGAATCTAAATTTTATTTAATTATATTCTTGACTTCTCTTATTAGTTGATAATTAAATTCTTGATTTCTCTTATTAGTTAGATTCTTCAATTTGTTTCTAAGATTTTTATAACTAATTAGATTTAAGATTTTGATAATTATTTATATTCTTGATTTCTTAGTTATTTAGATTTTGTAATTTTTATATTGTATAACTGATTAAAATCTTGATTTTCTTTGGCAAATTAAATTCTTGATTTTCTGGATTTTTTTATTAATTTGATTCTTAATTTTGACAATTATCTAATAAAAAATACTATATATTTAAAAAAAAAAGAATAATATTATTAGTTAATTACTAAATATTAGTAGATAAGGTGTCTCTTATTTACTTATCTATTAGTATTCTAAGATTGTTAGGATAATGGTCTCTTATCTACTTATCTATTAATATCCTACTACTTATCTATTAGTGTCATAAGATTGTTAGGGTATGGGTTTGTTAGTCATAAAAATGGACTAAAAATTCATTAAGATTTTTAATTAAAAACAAAAAATAAAGGTACGAGAAGACCATAATTTATATCAATATAAAAGATAATTACTTATAGTGTTCTTCATAAAATAAATGTCTTTTATAAGGTTAAAAAGGACAAGCCAAATATTTGTAATCTATAACAAGGACAAATCAAATATTTATAATCTATAACAGTAAGAAAACCTTAAAAATGATTTTTTAGTTACATTTTTATATTGTACAACTAATTAAATTTATGATTTTCTTTAAGATCTTGATTTTCTTTTGCAAGTTATTAGTCAATTACTAAATATTAGTAGATAAGGTGTCTCTTATTTACTTATCTATTAGTATCCTAGGATTGTTAGGATAGTAGTCTCTTATCTACTTATCTATTAGTATCCTATTAAATACCCTTGTAATTAGTTATCTTAACATTATCCTACTTCACTCATAGATAATGTACTAATTGATAAGTTTTAGTATAATTTTAAGGTTCTTTTCACTTTTAAGAGATACATTTAAATCTAACATTCTCCTAATATAGGATTTAGTGGGACAGAAATAGAAGGATCTATAAAAGGAAGGGTGTTGGGGCTACTTTTGATTCCATTACGACTATGGCGGTTTCTTGGTTGACTTTCCTTCTGGAATTCCGGGATGTGGCATGGACTGACTTCACTAGATGTTGGGCCACTGTGGCTTTCTTGTAGTTTCGGTGGGATGCCTACTTGTTTCTTTGGTTCCCCATCTCGGGGAACGGTGGAGTTTTAGATTTGTCCTTGAGTTTTGGAGACCGGTTGTATAACTTTTGTTTTTGCTTTTGCTTTTGTTTCTTCACATGTTGTAATCCTTTTTCTTTCGTCATTATATATATCATTGCGTTATCGATCAAGGAAAAAAAATTCTCATAAGTATTCACGACTATGTTGTTTAAATATTAAGATATTTAAAATAGGGGTATTTTAGTCCAAAAAATGCATTGAAAAAATCCCTTAAAAATACAATTTGTTTTTAATAGTAGTATAAATTAGTTGATAGTAGCATCCTTCTCTTAGTAATCGGGGCGGTTTGGATTGGCTTAGAAATCCCCAATTGTTGGGGATATTCAAGGTTTACGGTGTCGATGTCGCCAGTCTGCTTCGGCGACATGGAGAAAAGTGGGGAAATTTGAGGGAAAAGTGGGGACATCTTAGGTTTTTGATGGATTTTTGGCCCCAAACTTTAAATATGTCTAATTAAGGCCTAACTGCATCCAAATGCATCAAAAAATGCAAAAACAAATGCCTACACATTAAAAGTCATTACATGATGGGGGTTAGCTTACACGCTGTCGGGTACTGTAAGCTGTAAAAATAGAAGCTCTATGTAATTTAATCAAACTGAAAGTTAATGTAATTCAAACTAACAGATAAATAACAGTAGGAATCAAGTGACATGTA
>JAUPMG010148446.1:0-11078 GCA_031762675.1 Pachysandra terminalis
ATTTAATTACTAACCTAAATTATTTGATTAATACTGCTCCTAATTCTTTCAAGCTACTCTAATTGGTTTTTAATAACCTAGGTTTTCTAATGTACATTATAAGATTATGGACTTAAGTGTTCTAATCTAACTACTAATTGAAATCAGCCTAGCAACCTATATAAATTTCTATCTCACCCTAAGATCTGAGTTAATCTTGTCTAGGTTTTGTTTAGGTCGTTACAACCATCCCACCACCCACACCACCACCACCTTTGAAAGGATATAGGTGTGCAAAACTTATGCTTGAGCATGAGATTTTATAGAAATAATTTAAATTAAGAAGGAAAAAAAAAGTGGAATTTTTTTGCTAAAACTCGTTCTAGTGAATGTTAACCAAACATATATTTTACGTTGGAATTCATTTTGTAACATGCTAACCAAACACAATCAAGTAACCTTCAAAATGAGTTCCTTGAATGAGTTCCTAGAATGAGTTCCTGATCCAGAATGGGAGCCAAACAAGGCCTAAAATTTTATGCTGTATTTTTGGCCTTCAAGTCTGCAAATCTTTAGGTTTTTAGGACTTCAAATCAAGTGTCCAAGTAACAGAGCTTTAAAGCTTCTTCTGATCCTCCTTGATAATTGATCATCTGGTCCCCTTTGGCCTTCTGACCCTCTGGCCTCTTTGGATGGGAGAGGACTATCCATATTTATAGATTTTGAGGGGAGAGTCCTCCTTGAATTAGAGATAATTCTCAGTTTAATTAGGGATTATCTACATGTGGGAGGATAGAGTTCTACTTGTTCTCAACCACTTTAAGAGATTATCCAATATAAAATAATTATTTATTGAAGAATTATCTAAATTTTAATTTGATAGCTTTTAGATAATTCTTTTGAGAATTATCTAGAATTTTTCTATTTTGTTAGAATAATTCATATTTAATGAGAATTATTATAATTTTAATTTAATAATTCTCTGTGGGTCACATTTAAACTAATCAAAGATTCAATTTGAGAGAACCTTATTTTAGTATGACCCATCTTGTGAGATCATGCCATGTGACAAAATTTTCATTTCAAAAATTTCGTCATCTACAAGAACATCACATTACCAAAGACGGGAAAGATGGTACATCGAGCAAAATGTGGTACCCTCCTAATCATGGCCGAATGAAATTAAACTTTGATGCTGCTTGGGATAAATCAAATGTATGTGGAGGTATCAGAGGTATACTTCGGAATGATAAGAGGCCAATTTGTAGCGGCATTTTGTAAGTATATCAATAACGTTGAGAGTGCTTTAGTTGCAGAAGCCTTTGCTGTAAAAGAGCCTGTGCTTTTTGCTGTTAATCATCATTTTGGGAGGGTGGATTTAGAAGGCGACTCAAAAGACCTTATTGAGTTCCTAACAGGTCGAAATAAGCCAAGATTGGATGCTGAAATCATCATTCAAGACACAATTACAGTAGCTGGTAATATACAAGGTAGGCGTTTTGTCTATACTCCTAGACAAGGAGATGGTGTGGCGCACCTTTTAACGAGGAAGGCAGCCCAAGATCTCACTCAAGTCTGCTGGTTTTCTGTAGCTCCTGGGTGGTTGCAAGCTAGTTTGAATGCTGATCTGAGATCAATAGATTGTAATAACACTTCTTTTAATCCTTAATAAAATCAAATCTGAAAATGACCCGAACCAGAAGATGTCATTCAAGAAACATTGTTTGAAGCTACCATACATCCAAACTTATTATCCATTTATATAAATTTCAACAAGATAAGGTTTTGGGGTCCTTTTTCAAAAAGCAAGTGCCAAGGATGGATTCACATTTCCTCATGGGGATTTGAGTGTGAAGCTGCTGGGATTGGGAGGAAGAAAATGCATACATGCTAAAATAATGTCCTCTGCTATTTGTTGTTAATCTTCAATTACAAGTCCTACAATAGCTATCTGTTGTTATATTCAATTACAAATCCTATGAATAGCTGTGATCATACCCAAAAAAGCATGACCTTCCAGCTGAAGGAGTTGGAAGACTAGTCTCCATTCTAACTTCCTTCACATTGGCAATGAATTCTCCCTTTTAATCTTTATAATAATCAAACAAATGCAGTCTCCTTCTTCCTTTTCTTGTTATTGGTTTGAAGATAACAGGTTACAGTTTTGGGTATTGCCTATACCCATCTCAAGCCTAGAACATGGCCAACTGAACCGTTCTCTTCTGACAGTAAAAATATAATCAGAATGAACCATAAACAGTGCATGAAATGTTTAAAAGAAACTGATGAATTCCATCTATATTTTATCTTAAACTGACCCCACAAAAAAAAAAAATGGTGTTTTCGGAGGCGGCCTACTTGCGACGATGATTAAACTCGTCTCTAAAAGTGAATGATCACTAACCATCTGTATCTCAATCCATTTAAATAATATGAAATTTGTAAACCAGGCTACATGAAAGGACTGCAACTACGTACCCATGACCGATAACTACTACATCACCCTTTCCTTGCTGGTTTCACTAAATTCTTCTTGTTCTTCCTCATTAAATAGTTTCTTCTTGGTCATGGAACCTGGGTTCGGAACTTTATGCGTCCTTCCTTCAGTACACCTTGGCCATAGGTAGTGGAATTTCCGACTGCCAAAAGCCATGAATAAAACTTTCTGCCTGTTGCTAGCAGCATAAATAAGATGATGACCGGAGGCATCTAACTGATGAATTTAGCTAAGATGATTACTGAAGGCATCCCATTAAAATCTCTGAATACCTGCTCTGAGCAAACGAATATGAGCACATCTTTTGATCACCACATTGTTGAACTTCCAAAAAAAAGAAAAAGAAATAGATTTTTCATTCAAAAGGTGACTAGCAAAGATAAATTGATTCCAAATAATTTTGCAGATGCAAATTTGACTAGGAGGCTTTTGTAACCTATCCTTAAATTATGAATGTTAAGTTGTAATAATGTATAATGCATGCTTTGTTACCAATGCACGCATTTGGAAGCATAATTATGAGAAAATCACTCCAGCACTTTTGTGATCGACTTGATCTTTATACAATGCATTAATGGTAACCACAATTTTAAAGCCATAGATACCTTGCTGCTTGGAGAACCTACGAAATTTGAATTCAATCCATAGAAGGCACTACAACTCGATCAGAGTAGATCTACTAAACTGGTACTTGATCTTGTACAATGTTAGAATACTCACCTTGAGTTCCTCTTCATATTCAGGACAACACCAATGAGTATCAACATTTGAATTTTGACATGCCATGACACTTTCTATTTGCCTAATAATAGATATCCTAATTTAACTTACTAAGATAATTTAATTAAAACTTCATGCCTTTTCTTCCTAACACTGAATTTGAACTGCAACAGTAATTTTATTCAAATTTTCATGCTCTCTTCTCCTAATTTTATCTTCTTAACTAATAATTTTATTCAACATTTTATAGTTTTTCTTTCTCACAGTACATTTGAACATGGAATGAAAGTTCAGAATGGGAAAACCAATTATGAATTAAGTATCATGACAGAAAGTCGAGATAACCGAATGATATATCATTAGAAAGTTCCTTCCACTATTGACAAAGGGGGGAAAAATATGAAAAGATAATATCGATGATAAAAGTATAAGCAAAATATAGGTGAGCAGTTTCACTAAATGGATGGTTGGATAAGAAGATCAGCCAATATTTCACCAAGTAGCATGAAACAGTACAACCACCTTGAACTGATTTCAGTAATAAAATATATTAGCTTCAAACTCAAATGAGAACTTTGGATGTATTAAAAATCAGTACAAAATCCCATGGCACATCCAATTATATAATTTTAAAGTTAAATACCATATTCTGACAATAGAAATTTAAAGTATGTTCTGTTACCACTTTGTTTTTCTCATCCCAACATTTCACAGCAGAACCATGTAACCCTCCTTAAGTTCAGGAGCCATTTCTACATACGGGAGCACACAAGTATCCAAAAACTTCTTGTCTGACATAACAGCAACAGTCCAAAGCTCTGACTTCATTAAACCCCTCGAATTTAGTATCTTCAAGACCTTGTTCCAAGGCACCAACCTCTTCCCTAAGCTGTAATTAAGAAATGTAGGTCTTGAAGCAAGTTCAGGCTCAAATCCAAGCTCCTCTGAGAAAAACCCATCATTGCTCGAATCCTAGTCTCTGAATACGCCACGAACCAGGGAAACTTTTGAATACAGATTCAATATCTGATTCTGACCACCCAAAGCTCTTGTATATTTCAATTTTTGCCTCTAAAGCAGCTCTGTCCATTAAACTCAGCGAATGGATAGCGTGTATGAACAACCTCGATTCCTGTTTGAGCCCCATATTTTCAGCCTCTGCTATCCTTCCCTCGAGCTTGTCAGGTTTCACCATAATGAAGAACCTTGGCTGTCTAACAAGGTGACTTGAAATTTGTTCTTCAGCAAACCCATATCGCCGAAGACCCTCAATGTTTGGAAGCATTGTTTTCTGGAGGTTGAATGAAATAAGTTGTTTCTCTTGAGAGCCTCAACAACATTCTCATTCGAATGGACGAGTGATCGAAGAAAATCAATGTCAGCAGTATAGTGGTTATCAAGGCCATGGAAGATAATGATGGGATTGCGGAGGATGAAGTCTGCAAGAGTGGAACCAGAGAAGCCTAGGCCTTGAAGGAAAGCGATTTTGGGTCTGATAGTTTTCTCAGCATTTAAGGAAAGGAATTTGGGTCGCTTAAGGATGAGGTTTCTGATGTGGGAAATGGAGAAACCACTCTGTTTCAGAAAAACATGGAACAGAGCTCAGGCTATCTAGCGTTCTTCTAGGAGAGACGCTTTTGGAGGCAGAGATTGCTAGTTCTCTTGAAACTCAAATGAGTTCATGAGATAATCTGCTATGATAGGGTTTAGGAGAAGTGGGGTTTTGGTTAAAACTGTGGAAAATGGGATAATCATGGTTTTAAGGTTAATGGGTATTCCACAGAGATTGTTTCTGAGAAGAAAATTGATGCTATATAGATGATTCATCTCTATCTATTTCTCTATAAATCTGTGTTTTATACTTACAGAAAACCAGTTGAGGATTTACACACAATTGAAAGAACCTATCAAAAAGAAATTTGCCATGCAATAAGAAGAGAAAATACTCAAAAAGAATTCACTTGCTCACCTCTCTTGGGGGAGGTGGAATTTTGGTGAATACTATCCACATACGTCGAAGATGCTCGTGTGTTCTCCCACGTGTCTCAGGATCGAGGTAGTTAGATCCGACCCGGGCCTAAACGGCTATGATACGGTCATTCTCGAGACATTACTTATGCTGAAAATAGGGGAGCGGGTCGAGAAGGCATGGAAGGTAGGCTATGGCTACGATCTGACGAAGGGAGATACTCAAGTCTAGACCAATACCGCCTCAAGAGTTGCCTTCTAAGTCTTCTCAACTACTCTATTTCTATATCTCAAGTATGCCTGAGAATCTTTATCTCTTTCAATTATGCCGAGCCGAAGTGCCTCTCTCAAGTATACCAGAGAATCTCTAAGTATGCCGAAGAATCTCTCTTAAGTATGTCGGAGAATCTATACAGAGATTTCCTAAGTTTGGAGCTAAGCGTGGATTGCCAAGAGAAATGACCAGAGTCTTCTCCCTCTAACTTGTTTTCCCCTTTGGCCTTAGCCCTCATAGGCTTTATATAAGCCAAAGAAAACTCTAGGATGGTGAAAAGTATCACAAACCTTCTCACTTGTAACCAAAACCCAATAACTCCTTATTAACATGATAACTCCCATATCAATGCATACAACTAAGTTAATGGGTGCTCTAATGGCCAATTAACTATCCTATATTTACGGTAACTCATTTTTGGCAACTCATTTATGGCAACTCATAAGACTGTATCTCGTCGTCACTCCACTTCGTCAAACCGCAGGTTAGCATGCCGAGGTTCGGCTTGGCCGCCGACGATACCCGTGCCCTTATCCGCAACACCTTAAGGACACCAAAAAAACCCCCGTGACGAGCTCTCGCCCAAGACAGAGATCTTTTCTCCGGCAAACTCTTGCAAATCACATACAAAATTAGTCCGTACTTAACCAATTATTCATAAGTTTGATCGTGCCGTGTCAAGCATGATCCTCACTGTGGCCATCTTATTCTATGCTGGGAATTCCTTCATGCAAATGCCAAGCTTTTCTGGACCTCTTAACTGTAAAAAATGAGCCTCGTCCGGACAAGTTCCATCATGCCGGGGTCCCTTTTTCCTGAGGTCTGAAAAGACGTTAGCAGGAATAACCTAGGTAGCCCCCATTCCAAGGTTGGCCGGGACCCTGGCATGGGTGGGCGCCTAGCCTTTTTGACCTGGGTGGCTCCTGTCGGGGCCAGCCACCTCAGCAATGGGCGCCTAACTCTTTTGGCCTAAGTGTCCCTCCTACCGGGGTCAGCCAGGACCCCAGCATGGGTGGCCATCCAACGTTTTGGCACCAGCGCCCCTCTACCGGGGTAGGGCACCTCGGCCACGAAAAGTTGTTGATGTGCCCATCAAGCCCGACTTCGGCTTCAGCTAACTTCTTTGTCATTTTCTCATTCCCATAAATTTTTAAAACTTTATTAAGGCACATTCCAACTCTTTTTCAGAAAAAACATGGAACAGAGCTCAGGCTATCTAGGGTTCTTCTAGGCGAGATGCTTTTAGAGGCAAAGATTGCCTGTTCTCTTGACAACTCAAATGAGTTCATGAGATAATCTGTTATGATAGGGTTTGGGAGAGGTGGGGTTTTGGTTAAAACTGTGGAAAATGGGATAAGCATTGTTTTAAGGTTAATGGGTATTCCACAGAGATTGTTTCTGAGAAGAAAATTGATGCTATAGAGATGATTCATCTCTTTCCATTTCTCTATAAATATGTGTTTTATACTTATAGAAAACCAGTTGAGGATTTACAAACAATTGAAAGAAC
This sequence comes from Pachysandra terminalis, assembly GCA_031762675.1. Lineage (NCBI taxonomy): Eukaryota > Viridiplantae > Streptophyta > Magnoliopsida > Buxales > Buxaceae > Pachysandra > Pachysandra terminalis. The sequence continues at coordinate 6,949 of JAUPMG010148446.1, forward strand.
CTCTCAAAACGAAATCTGCCATGCAATAAGAAGAGAAAATACTCAAAAAGAATTCACTTACTTACCTTTCTTGGGGGAGATGGGATTTTGGTGAACACTATCCACATATGTCGAAGATGCTAGCGTGTTCTCCCACGTGTCTCAGGATCGAGGTAGTTAGATCCGACCCGGGGTTAAACCGCTATGATATGATCGTTCCCAAGACGTTACTTTTGTTGAAAATGGGGGAGCAGGTCGAGAAAGCATGGAAGATAGGCTACGACTACGATTTGATGAAGGGAGATACTCAAATCTGGACAAATACCACCTCAAGAGTTGCCTTCTAAGTCTTCTCGACTACTCTATCTCTATATCTAAAGTATGCCAAAGAATCATTCTCTCTTTCAAGTATGTCGAGCCGAAGAACCTCTCACAAGTATGCCGAGTCGAAGAACCTCTCTCAAGTATGTCGGAGAATCTCTAAGTATGCCGAAGGATCTCTCTCAAGTATGTTAAAGAATTTATGTAGAGATCTCCCAAGTTTGGAGCAAAGTGTGGAGTGCCAAAAGAAATGATCGGAGTCCTCACCCTCCAACTTGTTCTCCCCTTTGGCCTTAGCCTTCATACGCTTTATATAAGCCAAGAGAAACTCTAGGATGGTGATAAGTGTCACCATCTTTCTTACTTGTAACCACAACCCAATAACTCCTCGTTAACATAATAACTTTACATATCAATTCATAACGATCGAGTTAATGGGTGCTTTAATGGTCAATTAACTATTCTATATTTATGATAACTCATTTATGGAAACTCATAAGACCGTATCTCGTCGTCACTCGACTTTGTCAAACCGTAGGTTGATGTACCAAGGTGCAGCTTGGGCGCCGCCAATACCCGTGTCCGTATCCGCCACACCTTAAGGACGTCGGAAAACCCTCCTGACAAGCTCTGGCCTAGGATGGAGATCTCCTCTCCGACAACCTCCTGCAAATCACATACATAATTAGTCAGTACTTAAAGTTTGATCGTGTCGTGTCTGGCATGATCCTCGGTTTGGCCATCTCATTCTATGTTGGGGATTCCTTCATCCAAATGCCAAGCTTTTCTGAACCTCTTAACTGTAAAAAATGGGCCCCGTCCGTACAAGTTCCATCATGCCAGGGTCCCTTTTTGCTGAGGTCTGAAAAAGCCTTAGCAAGAATAACCTAGGCAGCCCCCATGCCAGGGTTGGTCGGGACTCTAGCATGGGTTGGCGCTAAGCCTTTTTGTCCTGGGAGTCCCTTGCTGGGACCGGGCACCTTGGCAACGGGCGCCCAACCCTTTTGGCCTAGGTGCCCCTCCTACCAGGGTCAACAGGAACCTCGGCATGGGTGGGCACCCAACCTTTTGGCCTGCCCTCTCACCAGGGCCGGGCACATCGGCCACAAATAGTTGCTGATGTTCCCCGTCAAGCCCTACTTCGGCTTCGGCTAACTTCTTTGTCATTTTCTCATTCAAATAAATTTTCTAAAACTTTATTAAGGCACATTCCAACTCTTTTTCACAGTGTTTGCCGTTAACTTTGGCACACCAAAAAGCTCAACTGAGTCTCAATTTGGTTTGCCAAAAACATTCGACAAACCCGGTTTGACCAAGTTGTGAAAAGTCTCTAATATCTCACGCTGAGGACTTCGGCATTTGCCAGGCCAGGGCTTCAACATTTGTCGGGGTTTATTCTTTATCTTATTGTAACTCTTATGGGAAAAGTGCCCGTCCCAATTCCTCTAATGGCATTTGCCGATGAGTTCGGTACACCAAATGGGATCATCAAAGTCTCAATTCGTTTGTCGAGAATTTCCTGCAAACCCGGTTCGGCAAAATTAACAAGTTGTTAATATCTCAAATTTCGGTTTTATGCTAACTCGACAATCCAATAGGTAATGATGTGGCTCGAGACCCGTCATATCTCCTCATTATCAAACATGGCATTCTTAACAAAAATGACCATAAAAAAAGAACATGAAGAGTCTGTTGGCCTCAGAAAGGCAAGAATGAGTACCTTTTCCTCATAAATACTTGACAATGACCCAAAACCTTCCAGATCAAAATATAATGTCTTGTTACTCAAAAGTAAACAGTAACCAATGAAACTTCAACCAATTATGCAGATATAAGAACAACAGTTGCTTTTGTCAAATAGGATCCACAATCCTTGATTTCGATTGAAGAAAATAGAGGTGAACATGATTGCAATAAACTCAAAGCATCAATGTCTTACAGAAAAAAAAAGTAAGTAAACAGAAAACCAATGAAACCTCAAACAGTTATGCAGATATAAGTATACCTGTTGCTTCTATCAAATAGTACTTAACTCCTTGAATTGAAATGAAGACAGTAGAGGCGAGTATGATTACAATTAACTAAAAACATCAACATCTTATAGGAAAATTGTGAGAGGAGTTTGTCTGGTATTGACAACAACCACCGTCAACTTACTTTGTTGACTGAACATATAGCTTGGGACTCAAATGAAACCGTTGGATCTTAAAAAGCAGTAGTACAAAATCCATTGCCACATTCAATTTTGCAATTTTATAGTTAAACAGCATATATTGACAATCCAAATCTAAAGAAGAACAGTTTTATGTTCTGAACCCTTTCGTTTTTCTCATCTCAACATTTACATCAGAACCCAAGTAAGCCTCTTCAAGTTCAGAGCAATTTCTACATATGGGAATACATAATTCTCCAAAAAGCTCTTTTCAGATAACCAAACAACAGTGCGAAGCTGTGTCTTTTTTAAACCCCTCGAGTTTAATATCTTCAAGACCTTGTTCCGTGGCACCAACCTCCTCCCTAAGCTGTAATTAAGATATGTATGTCTTGAAGCAATTTCCTTAGGCTCAAATCCAAACTCCTCTTTGAAAAAATCCATCATTGCTCGAACCATACTCTCTGAAAATGCCAAGAACCAGGGAACTTTCTTGAATACAGATTCAATATCTGATTCTGACCACCCAAAGCTCTTATACATTTCAATTTTTGCCTCTAGAGCAGCTCCGTCCATGGAACACAGTGAATGGATAGCGTGTATGAAAAATCTCGATTCCCGTCTGAGCTCCATATTTTCAGCCCATGCTATCCGCTCCTCAAGCTTGTAAGGTTTCGCCGTACTCAAGAACCTTGGCTGTCTGATAAGGTAATTTGAAATGCGTTCTTCAGCAACCCCATATCGCCGAAGAACTTCAATGTTTGGAAGCATTTTTTTCTGCAGGTTGTATGAAAACAAGTCGTTTCTCTTGAGAGCATCTACTACATTCTCATCAGAATGGAGGAATGATCGAAGGAAATCAATGTTGGCAGTATAGTAGGTATCGAGGCTATAGCCGAGAATGTTTTGGTTACGGATGATGAAGTCTGCAAGAGGGGAACCAGAGAAGCCTAGGCGTTCAAAGAAGGCGATTTTGGGTCTAACAGTTTTCTCAACGTCAAATGTAAGGTACTTGGGCCGAAATAGATGAGGTTTCTGATGTGGGTATCGGAGAAACCACTCTGTTTCAGAAAAAGGGGAACAAAACTCAGGCTATCTAGGGTTCTTTTGGGAGAGATGCTTGTGGAGGCAGATATTGCTTGTTCTCTTGACAACCCAAATGAGTTCATGAGGTAATCTGCTATGACAGGGTTTGGGGGATGTTGTGTTTTGGTTGAAGTTGTGGAAAATGGGATAATCAGGGTTTTAAGGTTAATGTGTATTTCTACAGACATTGCTTCTCAGAAGAAATCTGATGCTAGAAAGATGATTCATCTCTTATCTTTTTCTCTGTAAATCTATACGTAATAGAAAACCAGTTGAGAATTCAATAACAATTGAACGAACCTCTCAAAAATAAATCTATTATGAAATCAAGAAGATAAAATACTCAAAAAGAACTCTCACTGCCTCACCTCTCTTGCTTGATTCGTTTTTTTTCTCTCTCTTCATCTTGCCGTCTCAATCTCTCCTACGCTCTTTCCCAATTTGGGTTCGCATCCTCTACAGCTTAAGACTTGTAGCAATCCATATAGCAACCGTTGGATTGCTGCCATGTGGGCACCTAAGTGGTACCAAAGGCAAAATGAGAAATGGTACCCAGTTCTGAGGGTACCCATGTTTTATTCAAAACAAAACT
>JAUPMG010148477.1:0-11078 GCA_031762675.1 Pachysandra terminalis
GGCCATTGTGTGGCTACTACATCCATGCTATGTAATTGTGAAATGTATGACGAGTTTATGATGTTTCATTTGGATGCCAGCTGACAAGCGACGTTCTGGAGTCCTTGCAAGTGATCGTTTTATCCCATCTGATTAGTGTGGATTCTGTTCAGTCTCTACTGATGGTCATGAGCCCTGGCCCAATCATGGCATCAGAGTGACCTCTGTATATTCAATTTCCTATAGTAAGTTGAATTTACCGTCAGCCTTCACCGATGAGCTATGCCCTTGTGCCAGCTACTATGGGAAGGCACCAAAGTGTCCGTGCTAGCCTGAACATCTATATGTATGTTTCGGTTATTTTATTTAAATTTTAGTTAGAATGTCATGCCTGATTATTGGAATGCTTCATAATGCATATTGTTTATTTTTATTTCCGTTACGATTAAAGTTGTGATTTGTAACCATTATTTCAAATAGCATGATTACTCGCACTGTTTTGTTTTATCTAGTTATTGCTTATTGGGATGAAAACCTCATTAAATTTTCCTGTATATGCATGTATCTTGGTGCATATGTATACAGTGGTTTGCAGGTAATCAACGAAAATTTGATTGTGAAAGTAGCGCAAAGGAAGCGTGAGTTGGGTAGCTAAGTCATCCTAAAGGTTTAGGTCCAGTGACAATGTACTCGTATAAATTTGATTTAGATTTAAATTGTAGAATAACAGTGTAACATTGTAGATTTTAATCTAAATAATTGTATAATGGATGTAATAAATTATGTTGTGCATCTAATGTCCATCTTCCTTGTGAAGATGATGGTCACTCTTCGAATTTCATACTGGATTTGTTTGGTGTGGAACTTGGGGCATGACATTGTTGGTATCACGATTCACGATATTCGAAGAGAGTGGTATAGGATCTCCGCGAGCGGCAATTGTTTTGAGTCCAAGAGTTTTGTGTGGTGTCCCCCAGCGGCTGGTTTGTGAAGCTTAACATCGATGGTTGCTATCACGAGAATGATGGATCCTCGGGTTTTGGTGGCTTGTTCAGAGATAGTGATGGGGATATCCAGTTTGCTTTCTTTGGCCCTGGCAGCGGTGGTGAGGTGGAGAGGGCCGTTCTGGAGGTTGTTGTGAATGGATTTAGGTACGCGAGACTGCGAGGCTATCAGGAGTTGATTGTGGAGTGTTCGTCGCCGTCAGTTATTGATTGGGTGGAGGGTCTCGAGCAGTGTGTATGGAGAGTTACTAATTTGGTGCGGCTGGCTCAGTCCTCACGCCGAGATCGGAATGTTTCGTTCTGTCTCGTGTCTAGGGGGGTCAATCGGGTGGCGGAGACATTGGCAAGGAGGGGTTTAGGGAGATGTAGGAGGCCCTTGGATCATCGGGTGGTCTTGTAGGAGGTGGTTGGTTTACTGGTTATTTGTTTTTGTGTTGTGAGTGGGTTCTTGGGATGCTTGGTATAGCAGTGTTGGGAGCCTTTTCTGTTTTTCTGTTTCTTTTCTCCGTTTTTTCCTCTCCTTTTGCTTGAGCGCTCTCAATCGGACATTGTAGATTGTACTTTTCACTCTTTGCCTCTCTCTTTATAAATTCACCAGTTATAAAAAAAACACGCTTTTAGACATAAAAAAATATAATTTAGAATAACAAATAATTTTAAAATGCATACCTTGAAAAGCTAAAAGAGAAAAAAAAAGTGCTTCTTAAGTAGAAATATTAGATGTTTCCAATCAAACTAGAAAATTTTGTGACGAAATTGGCTATATTTCAATGATGTTTGATTTTTTTGGTTAGAGAGAGAGAGAGAGTTGAACATTGAATCAGTCGTTCACTTTTCATGCTTTTACATGTAAAAAAGATATGTATCAAGTATATTGGTTGCATACAATAAATATATTGGATCGACTTGTACCATGTAGAAATTAGCTTATCCTAAATACACCTATGTATCGTGCCAATATGGTAGATACAAGATATGTATCAATCGTATCGATGGATAAGATAAGATATTTTGAACCATGAGCATCTCTCATTCTATGCATATGTTGCTTCTTTGTCGCCCAATATTCTGCTTCATACATCATAATAAGCCTAATGGTTGTTCTGTAAAAATTTTCCTTTAGTTGAGTGCAACACTTCAAACATATAACACTCTCTAAGCACCTCCAACCAGCTCTACTTCTATGTGCAATATCCTCATCAATATTCCTCTCTTTACGGATAATTGATCCAAGACAGTAAAATTGATTACTTCTAGGAATCTATTAATTCCTACTATTGCTTCCATGGTTCAACGTACCATCCGATACCGGATCATTCCATGATTCTCTCTCTCTATTACATTTTATTTTTATTACTTTTAGTGCTCTCTCCTTGATATCTAACTGTATTATTTAATCTTACTTTAGGTTTTTATTTTATCAAACTATATGTGCAATGAATAATATGCAACATTCAATACAGCCTTTGCATTAAGTACTTAGGTTTTGATTCATTTAACTATTTTCTTCAAAAACTAAGTTGACAATTAACAACAAATTAAAAAATTTCTTAATTTTTAGTATTTTTTAAACTTTTTTGGACCCACAAATGGACCAATCCAGGCCGGTAGGTCTATTCCATTTGTACCAGAGTAGGACAGATCAGTACCAGCCAAGTCCAATTGGGTACCCGATCCCGATACATATAGCTATGGTTGCTTCAACTCGACTATTATTTGTGCTAAAGTTACATTCCATATACTCTATCTTAACTCGACTTATTTCAAAACATTCTAATTCCAAGGTATCCCATCTCTCCACAACTCCAAATGTTGCATTTACTCCACTAAAACTACATCATCTGCAAATAGCATACACCAAGCCACCTTCTTGAATATGAGTAGTCAGTTACATCCATAATTAAAGCAAAAAAGAAATGCTCAAATATTTTAAGACATGGAAAGTAGCTTGGAAAGAATGGAGAATAGGATGTCTAGATCAGTCCTTCGTTGGGCCTCGGCTTCTAAAGAATGTCTTCGACTTCCCTACAATGAATTCCTTGTCTAGTGGAGCATCCATTCATATATTTTTGTATTATCATCTTTTGTATAGCCTAGGCAATATCTAGCCAACAACCACGGGTTGACTAGACTTGCTGTATACCTCGGTGTACCTGAGTTGTTTCAAATCATTTGAGACAGAAAATGAAAATCATAAAACCCCACACATGGTTCATAGGACTTCTGTTCATCAGTACATATCAATGCAGATAAATCAATACACATGATCTGTTATCAAAACATAGGGATCATAACATTTTCGCTATTTTTCCATACTCTCAAAACCAATATGTTTTGAGTGAACCTTACAAAAGAGGTCCGGATTGTACACCTTAATTTAGACCCTTTGTCTAATCATTCCAACAGTTACCTTCATTCAAGCCCCTTGGAGTACTTAACTCATTTGATAGGACAATAACAGAGAATGATGTTGTTTGAACAAAAGAATTAGAGATTTAATAAAATAGAAGTTGAGGAATTGATGTAGTTAATACCTTAGCAGCAGCTACTACAAGTTAAACTAATTTTCTAACTCACCTTCCACGTATTCCCTTTCACAATCCTTCCGAAAGTTTCCAGATTATAATTTTCAATTAAAACAACTAACTGTGATGCATAGACCTGTATGTTTTGCCACTCTCAATACTTAAGCAGTAGCATAGATATTGAAATTCCAGCTCAAACATATGGCAAAGATCGTCTTTAAAATCATCCCATATGGCTTTGCATGGGAACAGTTGATCAGAAGTTACTAATCCCAAATGAAAGATGCAAATTCATCACTGCAAATAAGATCAATCTCAAAATTTACTTCTTGATAGGTATATGACTTCATCAAGAAATAATAGCAGTATGTATGATAATGACAGAAGTTCATAGAGAAGTTTTCTACTTCTTCCAAGGTTTAAAAGAAGCACAAAATGGGTATGCCATGTTTTAAGAAAAGTCTCCACTTTCCCTTAGTATGAATGATATTGTAGTCAAGGAGGATAGAAGAAAATAATGCTATCTATGCTAGTATATAAAGTGAAGAGCCCTTCTTCATGGATACATGCTAGATTCTGGCCTGACCCATTTTTTTATTTTCTAAAACTATCCTTGAAATTAATCAGTTATATCAATTTTCTTTATTTTAACAATAATAGTGTAAGTGTACAAACTCCTCACGTCTCCCATTTTTTTGGGACATCATTTTTAAAGGAACTTTTAGAAAAAAATATCTTTCAATCTATATATTAGTTTGCAGTAAAAGCATATCCATTGTAAAGCTCTCATTGGGATCTTTCTAATAATGTCCATTTTCAATAAGTTTCGGTGAATGTATAATTAATTTTTATTTAAATAATTAAAAATAAAAATAAACTTCTCATATATTCTTAAACCAATTAGATTAAAATAATATCTTATTATTCTTCTTAATTATCCACATGCAGTCCGCTAGTGTGGGTAGATGATAACTAATCTAACTGAAATTTATCATCAACACTAACACATCAAATGGCCCTTGAGTTCTTTTTTTTTGGATGAATAACCATCAGTGGATATATGCAAAATGAAGAAAATACAAAAGAGAAAGAAAAACAAAACAGACCCAGCACACAAGGAGAGAACCAAGCCGAGAACAAACAAAAGCGGACAAAGCAGTCCATAAAACAGCAAAAAGTAAAGACTATCCGGCGGCTCCCAAAAACTCCAAATCCGGAGAACACAAAACCAACCGCCCGTCAATCATCACCATATATCATATCATCAGTAGGAAAACCCACGAACATCTCCTAACTTGGAATCCCAGCTCTAGCAAGCTGATCTACCAACCCATTACCAGATCTGGGAATGTGGACAAAGGATGCCTGGATCCTCTCACCCAGAGATCTGGCCAGCCTGACAGAATGCAAATATTTTCAAGGACAAGAAATCGACCCAGACATCCAAGAAATCACTGAAGACGAATCGCCCTCAACTACCACCTGAGAAAAACCCACTCTGACCGCCTCTCTGTAACTCATGAGCAGGGCCACCAACTCCATCATCGTAGAGTCGCCCTCCCCCACCGGACCAGAGAAAACACGAACAATATGACCACCACGATCTCTGAAAACCACGCCAATCCCAAAAGGCCCTGGGTTACCTGACCAAGCCCTATCAAAAATAACCTTCACAAAACCAGCCGGTGGGGGAGACCACCGATACACCACAATCTGGACCAAAGGAGATGTGAGAGCATAACTGGACCAGCTCCTCAAATGATCCGACATAGAAATCCCTTTGAATGGCCCTTGATTTATTGGAATTCCAAGTTCCCATTCATAGTAATAATAAGTGCTACTTGGATAAAGCTTAAATATTTTATTGTAAAGATGCAATTTTCCGACTAGCGAGGACATAATTGCCATAGACTATGTTATATGGACATGGGTGCGGTCTTGGGTGCAGGTGTGTCTAGGTGTCAAACTCATCTAAACCCTATATCATAGTACAAAGGGGACTCTGCCCATGTACACGATATCAATTTATATTCACCTTAAACTTGATAATTAACTATAGAATGAAGATAAAAGAGGCATTTATTATCTCTTGATTCCTGGCCATCATCAAAATTTCGCATATGCCTCAGGTAAGTTCTGATCATTACCCTCTTTTTATTTCTATGATTTCCCTACATATATCTGGTCCGAAACCTTTTATATTTCTGAGGATGTGGACTAATCATTCGGATTTTATGAGCTTTGGTCATGGAGTGTGGGATGAGTTTGTTGCAGGTCCTCCCCTTATCATGTTACATCTCAAGCTTAAGAAATTAAGGAATGCTATTAAAGAGTGGAATCACGATGTATTCATCAATATTTTTCAAAATATAAAAAATTCCGAAAATGCCATTACAATGTTTGAACACTAGCTCCAGCTAGGATGGAATGAACAGACATACCAGGAGTTGCTTGCTCAAAAGGTTCAACATCAAAAATTACTAACATGTGAAGAAATGTTTCTTCGAGAAAAATCTCGCGTTAAATGGTTGAAGGATGGTGATTGCAACACCAAGTTCTTTCATGCTAATATTAAGGATCGCCAAAGGTTCAATTCTATGATGCAAATCCAATTACTTAATGGTGAGCTATCTGATGATCTTTCTCTCATTCAGAAGGATGTTGAATCCTATTATCAAAATCTTTTATCTTCTGAGTTTCATGTATCGGAATCTTCATTGCTGGATTGTATCCCTTCTTTGAATATTGAAGACATTAATAGCACGGTGTAAAGGATCGGCCAATCCAACTCGAGATCGACTTGGGACAAGTCACGATCCCAATCCGATCCCTAATCTATTAACAATTCTCTAACTCGGTCTGAAACCGAGTCAGATTGTCCGATCCAAACGATCTGACTCGGTTTCCGACGAGTCAGATCAAACGATCCCAAGCAAACAGTAAAAAACACGCCCATCGTGAGGCTCGAACCCACGATCACAAGGTTAAGAGCCTTGCATACCAACTTAGCTAGATGGGCATTTGCAAATCTTTAACTGATTAATTAAACTAATAGAAATCTAATATAACCAACAAATAGTAAAAAAACGCCCAACGTGGGGCTCGAACCCACGACCACAAGGTTAACGCCTTGCGCTCTACCAACTGAGCTAGACGGTCTTGCTGCAAATCTTTAACTGATTAATAAAATTAATAGAAATCTAATATCATCTCGGCCATGTTTTGGAACGGTCAATCCCTAGTTGGATCGCTGATCCAACTTAGTATCGGATCGGGACGATCTCCGATGCGATCCTGTGTTTAAACACCATGATTAATAGAAATCTGTGTAAAATTCCCTCCTCAGATGATATTACCAAGGTGGTCTTCTCAATGAATCCGGATAATGCACCCTGGTCTGATGGTTTTCCTGGTCATTTCTTCATGAAATGTTGGGATATTATTAGAATAGATGTGGTTTTGATTGTCTAAGCCTTTTTTAAAGGTGCTGACCTTCCTCGTGCACTTACCTCTTCCTATTTGATTCTTATTCCAAAAGTCAAAAAGCTAGATAAATTTGCAGATTTCAGACTGATTAGCTTATGCAATTTGCCTTAAAAGATAATCTCCAGGGGTTTTAACGATAGATTATCTAAAGTTCTTCCTCTTTTGATTTCGGATGAACAAGGGGCTTTTATCAAAGGTAGATCCATCTAATGACAATATCTCTATTGCCCAGGAAATAGTCTCAAAAATTGATAGGAAATGCTTTGGAGGCAGTGTACTAGTAAAAATTGATATGATGAAATCTTATGATAGGCTTGAGTGGGATTTCTTATTTGATATTCTTTACAAGTTTGGTTTTTCTCCTGAACGGTGTAATCGGATTAAAAAGTGCCTTGGTAATTGTTGGTATGCTTTGATTACTCATGGGGTTCTTCATGGTTTTTTTGAGTCATCTAGAGAGTTGAGGCAAGGGGATCCAATATCTCCCTCCTTGTGTATCATTGTTGAAGAGCTTTTAAGTAGAAACCTGAATAAGACTTCCTCTCTTGCCTCTTAATTTCTTTATCCCTTCCTATTTACGTTCAATTGCAAGTGTATTAAGAAGGATGCTTCGCATTGATCAGGCAACCTTGAATCTCTCACGGCCTAGTTTTGCCAGAGTCTTGTGTTAAAGTGGCTTTATCTCAGCCTCTTAATTCTAAATCATGGGTGGGAGCTACAAAGGATCAAGGATTTTGGTAAAAAATCCTTCATGAAAACTCTCCTAAGTATTGTTCCCATTGTGGCCTTCAAGGCCACATTCAATCAGATTGTTATCATCTGAAGAAGAAAGAACAACCTACCGCAGAGATTCAGCAAGCCCCTATTGAAGGTATTTCTATTCCTAAGTATGCTAAAAGAAGAGCTATTAGAAAGCAAAGGGTTGAATGGGCGGTGTTTGACAAAGCAACCATGACTGATAATCCTAAGGACTCATCAGAGAATACGGTTATTAATCTGGCTGGGATTTCTCATGAGGTTCTACAGCCTAATGTTCTGAAGGCTACAGAACCTATTCCTAAAAGTTCTAATCATACTGATGGTATTCAAATTGATTCTTCTATGGCTGATATTCATGATGAACTGGTTGCCCTTCTGGTTGATGATTCTAATTTGAATTCTGTTGTGAGGGAAGAATCTGGATTTGTGCAAGAGAAGCAGCCTCGTATTGATCATCATATTTCATCCAAGTTTTTGCTAAAAGGTCCGTTATCACATGTTAGGTATGGGGAACAAATATAATGGAAACAATCAGATTTGTGTGGATCTTTTACAGCGTTCTAGCTCAATGACGGGTAAGTCTATGAGGTTGCCTTCCCGAGAAGATGCTTTGTTGGTGTGGAGAAAATCTGCTTTGAATTTAAAGTCAAAGTTCGATGCTATTAACAAAATGGTGTCAATGGAGAATGCTTCGATATTTGCTCTTAGTTCTCAAGATGTTCCTGGTGTTGAGGACAACTTAGGTATTCCTCCTGAAAGGTTGAATATGTATAAGAAAAAATGTAAGGCTTCAGCACAGGTATCCACGGTCACCACTAGATCACAGGTGAGATCTTCAGTTTCCTCTCATAATGTTTCTGATGTTTAATTCCATGATATGGAATATTAGGAGCATTGGTAACCCCAAATCTCGGATTAAACTCAAGAAGTTTGTCAAAGAGCATAAAATATCGTTCCATGCTATTCTGGAACCCATGATTGACCCGTCTAAGATTGCTCAAACGGCAAGATATTTGCATTTTTCTTGTTTCTTGGTGGTTGATTAGGTTAATTGTAAAATTTGGATCTTTTGGGATTCAAATCTGGTGTTATCCTTCAGAGATGTTTGCTCCCAACCTCTTTTTGTATTAGTATCTGATTCTTCTTGTGATTTTGAAGGTTTATTTACTGTTGTCTATGCCAAGTGCAATAGACAAGTGAGGAGAGACGTGTGGAATCCTTTAGAAAATCATACTGCTTGGGTCAATGGCCCTTGGCTGGTTGGGGGTGATTTTAATATTACGCTTTCTACTGATGAAAAGCTGGGTGGTCACCCCGTTGATATGGGTGCAATGTTTGAGCTTCAAAATTCTATGATTCACTTCGGTCTGGTAGATGGTGGATTCTATGGTAGTAGATATACGCTGTGGAACAATCAACAAGGTAACAGAAGAATTTGCGCTAGACTTGATAGAATTCTTCGTAATTCGAATGGCCAATCTGGTGCTTTCAATGTAAAGGCAACTCATCTCCCTAGAACTAATCCTGACCATTGTCCTTTGCTTTTATCTTGGGTTCAAGCTCCTTCGTCTAGGCCTAAGCCATTCAGATTTATGAAAATGTGGTTGGAACATGATGGTTTCCTTAATCTTGTTGAAGATGAATGGTCTAAAGAAGTGTCTAGTAGCCCTCTCATTAAACTATTCTTAAAGCTACAAAATTTAAGACAAGTTCTTAAGGGTTCGAATTGGAATGTATTTGGTGATATTTTTCAGCTCCTTAAGCAATCTGAAGATAAAATCATGGCATGTGAACACCAGCTTGAAGTTTCTTGGAATCAAGAGATTTGAGATAGGGTGCAGGATAAAAAAAGAAGTCAAAGCAATTTGCTTCTACATGAAGAAATGTTTCTTAAAGAAAAATCCAGAATTAATTGGTTATCTGAGGGTGATCGTAACTCGGCTTTTTTCCACGCTTGTATCAAGGATCGCAGGAGGATAAATGCTCTATCTGATACTAAGCTTCTTAATGGTGAGTCAACTGATGACATTAGTCTTATTGCTAGAGTTGCTGAAATCTTCTTTTCTAATATTACTAGCTCTCAACCGCATAATGTGAATGATGATATCCTTTGCGTTATTCCTAATATTATTTCGGAAGAGTAAAATCATATGCTTATGCATACTCCTAGTGAAAAGGAACTTCATGAAGGTGTCTTCCCTATGGAATCGGACAGTATTCCTGAACCAGATGGTTTTACTAGTCACTTCTTTATGAAATGTTGGAATATCATCAAGTATGATGTGATCAATGTTGTTCAAAGCTTCTTCCTTGGGGAGGTTCTTCCTAGGAGGTATACTTCCACTTCCACCTATATGGTCCTTATTCCCAAAATCAAAGTGCCGAGGGAGTTTTCTGATTTCAGGCCTATAAGTTTATGCAATTTTTCTTATAAGATCATATCTAAGGTCCTGAATAATAGATTAGCTACTGTTCTTCCTCTTATTAACTATTATATCACAGGAACAAGGGGCTTTTACCAAAGGGAGGTCCATTCATGATAATATTATCATTGCTTAGGCATTCATGTTTGATACTGATAACAAAAGTTTTAAGGGCAATCTTGTTATCAAGGTGGATATGGATAAAGCCTATGATAGGCTTGAATGGGATTTCCTAGAGGTAGTCGTATCGAAGTTTGGTTTTTCTCTCCCATGGTTATCTTTGATTCAGAAGAGTATATCTAATTGCTGCTATTCGGACCTTCTTCAAGGCTCGGTTCATGGTTTCTTTAAGTCATCCCATGGTCTAAGATAAGGTGATCATTTATCTCCGTCTCTATTTATTATTGCAGAAAAGGTTCTTAGCAGAAATCTTACTAAGGCATTTTAAGCTGAGAAAAGCTGCAATTCCTATTTCTCACCTTCTTTTTGCAGATGATAATGGTCAATGGAATTCCTTAAAATGTCTTCTGCATCTCACTCGTTAATAAATATGAGATTTCTTTTGGGTAACTGATGAACAAGGGTAAGAGTTGTTTTGTTGCATCTAAATTTACATCATGCACAAGGAGGAACATGATTGCTCAGACTACACTTTTTTCCCCAAAGAATCTTCCCCTTACATACCTTGGTGTTCCTTTATGCAAAGGTAAATGTAAAAAAATTACCTTAATGATATTGTTGATAAGCTCAAAGGCAAAATTGATGGTTGGAGATCAAAGTTGTTATTTTGGGGTGGTAAGCTAACACTTATTAAAAGTGTTCTATCCATGGTTCTAAATATCGTATCGTATCGCCCGTATCGGGCGATACGTATCGAGTATCGACCTTATCGATACGATAAA
>JAUPMG010148488.1:0-11078 GCA_031762675.1 Pachysandra terminalis
GTGTAGCTCAAGCCTTTTGGCTCCTAACATTTCAGGGGAGCACTATAGGCAGGACTTGGACTATGGCCGAGGTTGCTAAGTCGGACGAGGAGACCATGGGCATTATTGTAGATTCTTTTTGTTCATTTATTTTATTGGTCTATACGTATTTGAGGGATTTGGGAGGAGGAGCGTATTGACTCCATTATACTTGTTCATACTTACTTTTCGGATGCCCCTTCCCTTTTTGTACGGGGGTTTATTTTGATTTCCTCACCTGTGCCCTGCTGAGGCGTGAGGAGATTTTATTTTATGTTATCTGATAGATACATGTCATACTTTTTATACATGTTCTATGATTTTTTTTCCGCTGTGTATCCTAACTTATCGTAGGATCCTTTGTTATATTGCGGTTTCCACCCATAAAGAGTATATGTTTGGAGTATAAGTGGGTGAGAGTCTGGCTTGGAGTTCCATAGTTGTGCTCAAGTGAGAGTGAGACATGCTTTAGAATTCGGGTCGTGACAGGCCATTGATTGATAGTAGATTCCGGAAAAGATTTGACTTGAAGGCATCTAGCCTACCTGCGGGGAGTCAATCTTGGTGTTCCGAGGTTGTTGTGACCATCATCCCATCTTAGGTTTGATCCTAATTGGTTGTAAGAGGTTGATTAATTAGTTAAGTTATTTGTTCTTGATGTGATAACGGATTGGAAACTTATGATGGTTTGCAATCAGATGTTCCGCGTGTATGGGCGCACAGATAGTTTCTGTTCTTAATCTTCATTTGATGTTCTACTTTAAAGCATTACATAGTAGGCTGATATCAAATGATAAGTGAACCAGGAGGTGGAAATCTATGAAGAAACTACTACGAAGTCTCCGATTGGGTTGACTATATATCCGTGGGGTGAAAGGGCCCACTAAATCTAGGGTAGGATGCCAAAGACCATCATATACAGGTTCGCTAGTCCTCGAGTATGGTACACTCGCAAATTAGCCACATGGTAGCCTTCATGCCATGGGTTAGCGCTGGGAACGAAGAGGGGACTTCCGACAGTTCCTTGGACTATGTCCTAAATCGGTTATTGTTGTTGTTGAGAAGCTTCATGTGAGGTCCACTTATCAGGAGATGTTAATCTTAGTACATTTAATGTGCATATATTCCATTATTTGTGTGTTATTTCTCATTGCATCCATCATAGGACATGTGATTGATTCAGCTCATCACATTTCATTTCATATTAAAATACTCTTTGTTGTACTAACCCTGTGATTTGATCTCTGTAAGAGGACGGGTGACTGTTTCATGCTTCTTACTGGGCATCATAGGCTTACGCAACTTTTCATGTTGCAGGATCGGTGGAGTGATCGTATTAGCTGGATCGTTGCTGCTTGTTGTCTTAGTTGCTTTCTTTCCTTGTTGTTGGCTTGTACTCCCTAGGGTGTTTGTGTCACATCCCAAACAAATTGAGATCCTTGGGATACCCAAAGGTTTATTATGTAACTCTCACCCCCAATAAAATGGGAGTGGAAAGTAATAATCACAACATAAGCGAAAGTAAAATTAATAGTTCTATTTATAACTTAAGTAAAACATACAATCTAGTCTTATTAAAACTGAATTAATGGAATTCTACATAAAATCTTAATACAAAACCCTATCTACTGCTCTTGACTCTAATCCCATCCAATGCTCTCCTTCTGCTACTCCTTTATCTTGAAAATCATAATTCAACAAACATAAGCTGAAAGCCCGGATGAGTAGTCCTTCAAAGAAAGGCATTTACTCATATCCCAATGCTATGAAATACAAATAATATAATAGATAAAATAAGTATATTTTGTAAAATATATAGTAATTGATAATGAATGTGAACAGTAATCAAACAATAAGTGTTTTTCTCCCAATCCTCACCATGGTATAGGAAATAATGGTCAATGTCAATAATGCTACTTCTATATGCAAATTAGATCAAGTGCATTATACACAAGATACTCACAATAATATCAACAAGCAATATGAAACACAAGGGTGGAGTTAAGTATGCTAATATTGTATGTTCATACATGATCGATCATTCCTTGAGCAAGATGTCTTCTCGAACCATCCCCCCTATACAGGGCCATTCACAAGTTAAGTTATTCCATGTGTACATCATGGTTTTAAGGGGCTTCGACCTAAAGGCCACAATTCCCCCACTTACTTGTGATCAAGGGTAATACTCCAAGGTTTCACAAATGTGACTTTCCTCAAGGAATCTTACATATTAATAACATAAGGGTGTATGATTTAGATATTGGGCCTCACATTGTGAACTTTCCCTTATCTTTCATCTTTCCACAAGCATTTTGGGATCACCACCCAAGATATATCCCTCACCTTAGGAGTAAACAAAATATATAGTCCAACCATGGGACAAAAATGGTAAATAATAGTCAATGGTCTCAAGTGTAATCTAATCCCATGTAAGGTATAGGGTATCATCAGACTTTGCTATCACAGCAGGGTATTCCAAGATGCAACTCATTAATCCAGATCATTTAATTAGCTCAAACAAGGATTCATAGGCATATATATTCACATCAACATAGACATGAGCACAATCTCATGGTTCTAGACTAAATAAGCATAAGATCACATATTAGGTAGGAATATTCATATAAATACAACAATTATGATAAAAGTAGTTATGACATGCATATCCATTAATAATAAGGAATTTCACTCATATAAAGCACTAATTTACACATAATGACAAACATGGTAGTGATAAATAGTCATTGAGTTATTTATTAAATTTTTGTACCTAGACGTGCACAATTAGAGGGTGTGACACTGCTGGAAAGGTTTAAAGTCAGTTATCTTTGGTGTTTCAAAATATCACTTACCTAAACCATGGTATAGTTGACTAGATCTTGGTTAGGCTTGTTTAGAAGAGTCTTGAATTGTTAAGCTTGTATTTAGGGTCGAAAAAACATGGTTGATTTGTTAGATTAGGTCTAATTTAGTTGTCCTAGGTTTTAGGGTTCAAAAATACATCATTGGCCTCTCGATGTACTCCTCGTTGTACACTCGGTGGGGTCTCAGCGTACTCTCGGTGTACCTAAAAGGTCGCCGAGGGGCTCAGGATGAAGTTTCTAGGATCTCAGGGTTTTGATCTTAAAGTATGGCTCGGTGTACTCTAGGTACACCGAGTTCAGTCTCGGTGTACAAACCAATGGCAAAAAGGCTTACTATGACGCTCGGCATACTCTCGGTACGACGAGATGGGTTTCGGTGAACAAACCAGTGAACAATTTTGCAGAAAAAGGGGTCGGCCTGCTTTCAGTGTACTGAGCGATACGGCGAAGCACGTTCTGGATGATTTGCTATTGGGATTTCTCCCATAGGGATCCTACATCTCAAGGGTGCTTCAAAATCTAGTTTTAGGTCATTGAATTGAACCTACACAATTGATAAAAGGTTCTTGGGCTTCAAGTGATCAATTTTTTGGGTTTGGTCTCTTTTCTTGTGCATGAATGTGTATAGAGATTTGGTTGATCAATACTTACAGGTTTTATTAATAAGATCATGGGAAAGGGGTTAACACAATCAAACATATCTTTCCCGTGGTCATCACATTAAAATAGAAGTAAATACGCAGGACATTGAAAGAAAACTCGCATAGATTTGTTGTAGAATTCTCCTAGGGTTTCTTCTTCTTTCTTGTGTTTTCTGGGTTTCTCTTCTCATACTAGGGCTTTTCCACGAATTTGATCATCTTTAGGAGTTGTTGTACTTTAGGGAAATCTGGGTTTTCTGATACTTATAGGATTCTAATAATTCTAAAGTTGTTTAATTTAATGATAGAGCGTCTAGATGGTTGTTTGGTAATCCTAATTGATTTATATTAGACTTAGGTTTATATATTATTATGATTATTATTATTATTATTTATCTTAATCTCTATTTTCTGTTTTAGGCTAGTCAGTAAATCAGATTGTTGACCTTGTCAGACTATTGACTTATTGGATTTATATAATTAAAGGTTTTTTGAAAGTAGCTTATAAATTCTCTTTAAGTTTCGATTAGGTTCATGTTAGTTCAAATTACTATCTTAACCTTATTCTTAGTTATAACTTATTAGTTTAAACTTACTAGATTAGATTCCAATTACAAAACTTGAGTCTTAAATTACTTAATATTATGTTGAGCTTAATTATGTTTTATTAAATTACCTTTTCAACCTTCGATTAAAGTTTTTTTAAAATTTTCCGGTTGTTACACTCTACCCACCGTAGAACAGTTTCTTCCTTAAAATTCATCTAGGCAATCGATTAATTTTGGGTGTTCTAACTTGATAGTTAAGATTTGAAGTTTGAAATCATTTAATTTCTAAGGAGATTTTAGATAAGGTTGAGTTTTAACTTAGGATGGTAAACAATTAGCAATCATCATATGAAGGAAACAGTAAACATATCTATTCATATAAGTTATACAACCATTACATTTCGAGGGAAATTTATACATTAACAGAACATCAAAAGGGATAGTCATACAACATTACAAAACATCAAAAAATTTAAGTTAATACATTAAGAAAAGAACATCCAAAGGTGTCTCGAAAGTGTTGGAGTCTTCGGAAGATGATAATGGTGGTATGACAGCTATCGGAGGGATGAGATCACCTGCTTTGCCACTACCAAAGAAGTTGTGGAAGAACTTGAAAGTCTTGTCCACAATCTTTTGGAGTTTGGACACTTTCTCTAGGTTTTTTCTTTGTTCTTCCCGGTTATTTCTAAGCTCGGTGGTGAGATCCATTCGGATCTGAATGCGTGCACGCTCAATCGTTGCGAGACGCGCATCGAAATCCTTGTTCCTCCGGGTATAGTAATGGCTAGAGGAACCGGGTGGAGTTGCAAAGGTAGTGGGTCTAGGATCTAATGGTGCTGCTCTTGCTCAGGCAACTCCTAAGTCTGAAGCTCATGCTAGTCTCCATGCTCTGGCTTGGGCTGCTGCTTTGGTTCTTACTCGGGTTGTTGTTCTTCATTTTGTTGTTCCTCTTCCTCTTCTTCTTCTTCTTCTTCTTCTTCTTCTTCTGGATTGTATAGCCGCACTTGATTAGGTGGAGGGTATCTAGAAAATCCCATCAAGGTAAGCTGAGTCTAACTGAAAGGCTTGGCTATCTTTGGGTTCTCATTGAGTCTAAAAGCGAACTTTCAGTGCTTCGTGAGTGCGCACATGAGACAAGGAAAAGGTAGTTTTCCCTTCCGAGAGATGTGAACAAATCTAATGATGTGATTAATGATAAGAGATGGGAGGCAAAGCTTTTAGCCTGAGGCCACCATGAAAAGAACTTGGACCATGAAAGGAGTTAGCTCAGAGGTTTTCCCGATCCTAGGGTAAACATTCCTAAAAACATGGCATGAAGAATTCTGTAAGAAGGAAGGAGTTCAGTGGTAGCTGAAGAATTGTCGTGATTCCAACTCTTATAGGTACCACACAAGGCTCGGGTCACTTTAACTCTTTCAGAAAATTCCAACTCAGGGATGACACTGAGGTTTTTGTTCATAGGAACTTTCATGAGTTGGGGAAAGGTTAAGAATATGCTTCTCTTCAAGAATAGTAAAGGTAATAGTCATGTTTTCAGTGTTGGTGTCAGTAATGAAGTCATACATGCCTTGGGTAGCAGTCTCATAAGCCTTACCACCCCAGGTTAGGATGGGATGCCAGCCTATAGCCTTAAGGATTTCATAAAATTTGTAGCATTCAATATGTATGGTCTATTTTTCCACAAGGATGCCCATGTTCTGATATATGCTAGGTGTTTAGGGTTCATTGATGGTTGGGGTTCTATTTCTTGTGGTTCATGAGGTGAAGGGTTTCTAGATGTAGAGGTCCTAGTAGGTTTGGACTTCTTAGAGGGTCTTTGGGTTTGTTTGTCCATAGGCATAATGTTAGGGTTTGATTAGGAAAGGTGAATATATAGGAGAATGAGTCAAAGATACGAAATTCTAGGGTTTAGGGTTTGAAATTGAAAAAGAAAAGGAAAAGGTGATTACCTATTCTTGCTTTGATCTTTGGAGAGGTTGAAATCCCTTGGAAAGTGTTGGAAAAGAGTTTGGAGGAATGTCTTTGGAGAGAAGAATGAAAGAAATGGGGTTTAAAGCCCTAAATTTCTATTTATAAAGTCTTGTACCACGACTCGTGGTACGCCGAACTCCCAGAATAGGTAAAAACTTAGATTTTAAAAATTAAAAATTCATAATAAATTTAATCACTCACAATACCAAGCATTTCACTCAAAATTTTAAATTTTTAACCTTAATTAAGTAAATTCTTAAATTTACTTGAATTTGGATCTTGGTATAGTATGAATAGTACTTTTCAAATCAAACTAAGGTCAAAATAATTATCTTGGTGTTTTATATAAAGTTTTATATTTTAATAGTAATTATAGTGTTTTTATAAGTATAATAATCTTTTTAATTTTATGTAAAATCTAATTCCTATCTAATTTACAAAAATTCTTAGTTCAATGTATTTGCAACTACATTGGCTTAAAAGTTCTGAAAATTAGCTAGTATTAGTGTTCTAAGTACTTCTCAAAAATTTCATTCAGCAATCATAAGCCTTTGATTATCATATCCTTTAATAACATAATAACCTAGTATACTTAGCAAAGACTTCATCCTAGTAGTTTCAGCCTTTAAACTCTCAAAAATAGTTGTACTTCCTATTCCCAATTGTTTATCCGGATTTACTAATAAGGATGCACAAATCAGCAATCATAACACCTCACAATCTCACAACCTACTCATATCTACTTCCCTTTACCCACCTATAGTCTTTCCTATTTTATGACTTAAATCTTCCTACACTTATTCCTAGTTCTTAAGACATAAGAAATCTTTTAATTCTTTTTACATAAGTTTATTAGAACTTAGGCTTTGATACCACTTTTGTCACATCCCAAACCAATTGAGATCCTTGGGATACCCAAAGGCTTAGTATGTAACTCTCACCCCAATAAAATGGGAGTGGAAAGTAATAATCACAACATAAGCAGAAGTAAAATTAATAGTTCTATTTATAACTTAAGTAAAATATACAATCTAGTCTTATTACAACTGAATTAAAGGAATTCTACATAAAATCTTAATACAAAATCCTATCTACTGTTCTTGACTCTAATCCCATCCAAAGCTCTCTTTATGCTACTCCTTAATCCTGAAAAACATAATTCAACAAACATAAGCTGGAAAGCCCGGATGAGTAGTCCTTCAAATAAAGGTATTTACTCATATCCCAATGTTATGAAATACAAATAATATAATAGATAAATTAAGTATATTCTGTAAAATATATAGTAATTGATAATGAAGGTGAACAACAATCATACAAGTATGAATAAGATATATACAAACATGTAAATCTGATGCAATGTGACTAATTAGCATGATAAAATATGCAATATAATGGCTAATTTACTTATTAATGCATGTTGTGCGCCTAACAAATAAGATCACCACATGTGACTGAGAACAATCTAATATGCAATATGTATGATGTTGGCTGTATAGTATTCATTCAGTGTATGATTCACACCCGATCTTAATCGTACTATCCAAGGATGCCTTACAATGTGAACCTTTATCTCCAAATACATGGCTGAAATAGTAGATTATTCTATGTGCGCATCATAGTTTCTAAGAGCTTCGACCTAGAGGTCACAAACGCCTTAGTTATTTCCGATCATAGGGAATTAGCCCAAGGCCTCACAATGTGAACTTTCCTTTGTGAATCAAACATTAGCCGATCTACTAACAGAATTACACACTTGTGATTCGGATATTGGGCATTATAAATAGAACCTTCCCTCACCATTAAATTCTTATGAGTTGGATATTAGGCCTCGCAGTGTGAACCTTCTTTCACCATTAAAGTTATTAATTTAAAAGGTCTATTGGGATGGTCAGTCCCTCAACTCCAGAAATATATAATGATGCATAAGCAAGTCTCCTCACCTACTGTGATTTCTAGATCACAATAATCTCGTAATATCCTTAAAAATTCAGCAGTATGGACTTACATGCAAAGGGTGTGATCCTATAGATCAAATCCATAGTCTTAAGTCATATGAGGTGCAAGTGATAGAGTGCACGATAACTAAACATGAAATTATTGTGTACAGTGTGTAATAAGTCTACCTAGCATGCTTGACATGTTAAAATCATGTAAAAACAACTATATCAAAATATCATGTTCCAACCAGTATGAAAATCAGTCCCAACAGGGTATAAGTAATTGAAACATGCATAACCAATCATAACTAACAACATAATTGGTTTAATGAGATCAAAATACACATGCTCACAAAATAAAATCAAAACAAATCAAGTTGGCACTTTTCACCGCGCCTAGGGGTCGTTCGTGTGCTTTCGGCGGGTGCTCGGTGCGTTGGTCGGTGCGTCGACTAGTCGTCGAGGGTTCTGTGTGAAAAATCTGGGTTTCAGGATTTTGGTCTCAAAATTTGGCTCAGTGCGTTCTCGGCTCATCAAGAATCTGCTCGGAGCCAAAACCAGGGGCTTAAAAATCTGTCTGTAATGCTCGGCGCGTCCACGACGCATTGAGTATGGTATCGGCTTGAAAACCAGGGGCTCAATGGTCAATAGAGGAGGTTGGGCGCATGCTCGACTCATCGAGTACTCGCCGAGTGCTCTTCTGGGCTAGTTTGGCGCATACTCGGTTCGTCGAGTAGTCGCCGAACAACAGTTTCTAGGTAGTTTTCCAAGAATTCTGATCTAATTATAATTCAAATCAATTTTCTTCCTTAAGTAACCTTCCTTAATAATAAATTGCGAACAAAACCAAATAAAATACTTAGAAAAATATAAGTAATTAATTAGTAATTAAATTACTTTGAAAACTTTTGAAAACTAATATAATTTTGAAAACTTACTTCATAAGATTGAAAAACAGACTTGAAACTCTACTTAAACCATAAAACAAGTTTAATTCGAATACTTACTTTGATGTTGCTGGGTTGGAGTAGAGAATTCACTTTTGCTCTTCTTGTTCCTCTTCTTCTTTGCTCCAAGGAAAGTTGTGATTTTCGAAACAAGCAAGGACTTATTTATAGTAATTTAGTGAACTTCTTAGTTCTATTAGTATTAGTTTTTGTGTTTTAACCATGTCCCTTTATTGGGATGTATTAGATTCTAAGCCATTAGTTGAATTCCCAGCTCTCCTAGTTCAACTATGTTTCTATATTTGAATTTTAGAGTTCTAGCAAGTTTCTAACTCCGATGAAAGTTTCTATTACTGTTTTTAATCTAAACCATTGATTTAAGTTAAAAGTTCCAACAAGATCCTAGCCACACATTATAACTTAAAGAGTTATGATTGGGTGTGAAGAACTTTAATTTCCTATAGAACAGCCCACCAATCACAAACAGTCAAAGTCAAATCTGTAGCTAACTTACTAAAATTTTAAATTAACCCATATATTAATTACACCCTAACTCCTATACATATGTTAATTACAATTTAGTCCTATATTTTGGTTGGGTTATTACACTCTACTCTCATTTCGTCCCCGAAATTTGATTCCCCTATCCAAAAACTCAGAAATTGTCAAATTTTGTGTTTATCGATTAAAGAAACTATCCTAATAATTTTATATATATATTTTTTTGATACTTTTCTATATTCCTCTTTGAGTTAAGATTCTAACAAAACAGGTTTGAGGTGATTCCGATAAGTATACACAAAGTTATGGTCAAACTATTAATGATACGTCAAAACTGTCAAAACACTAGAAAGCGCACCGAGTATGTTCTAGGCGCGCCGAAAACCCCAAGGTGACCCCAAGGCACGCCAAAAATGATCAACTTTATTTGTTTTAATTGAATTTTTGTGAGCATGTGCATTTTGACATCATTAGACCAAATTTGATGTTTGTTATGCTTGATTATGTGTGTTTCAAATACTTATACCCTATTTGGACTATTTTTCATACTTGTTGGAATAGATATTTTGATTGTAAAGACCTGAAAAATTCAGAATAAAAAGAACTTTAATATCAAGGGTAGAATGGTAATTAAATCCTCCATACCTAGAATCTAACTTAATATTACTATTATAATAATATATAATTAATATTATAAACTATAGTAAAGGAATTAGGATCATTAACTTAGCTTTACATCCTAACTAGAAACATGGCTAATGTATTAAGCTGTATTAGCAAAACAAAACCTAACTCTAATAATTAATTAAGCTGGGCCTAAGTAAGTCCCCTTAAGACTAAAGCCAATTAGAAGATGTAAGGCCTAATTAGAATATTTAATAACTAAAATTCGTGTGAAATTAATAAGGTAATTTAATGGCTAAGTTAAAATCAAAATAGGACTCTAGACTTGTAGATAAACACCAACTATCAATCTTAATGCAATTCTAACTCCAAAAACTTGTTAAGTAAAACTAACTAAGCAAATTACACATTAGAATACATCAATAATTCATGGGAACACCTAGGAAGAACAAGAAGAAGATTAAGAGATCAGAAAACTTGAAGAAATCTAGCAGTTCTTCAATGGCAGCAATTCTTTAGCATCTCTTCATTATGAGTTTTCCTTTAAATCCTGTGTATTTACTTTCCATCTAATGTCATATAGTGGGGAATTCCTTTCTCTTTCGCATGTATAACCCTTCCCCGTGATCTTACTAATAAAACCCAGAAAGATTACATAAGAATAATAATATATGTATCACATGTCAAGATTATCACATAATTAAACCAACCAAAAGTTTAGTAGTATTGTTCATATCTGTAGTAATTTATTTAATAATTTGGCCAAGTAACCTTACAATTGTAGTAATATAAATTGAGTACATGTGATCATGGAATTTGATCCTTAAATTGTTGTATGAATTAATTATGAGACTGTAGCATTGTTTGATGACATCAGAACCCTGTTTATGTGAACATCTTAATTTCATAAAACTTATCATATTAAACTATATTATGTATAATTTCATCATCATGTACCTTGTGCTTCAGACCATATATTTATGGGAATATTATGTGATTATTAGTAGCCTAGTATCATGAG
>JAUPMG010148496.1:0-11077 GCA_031762675.1 Pachysandra terminalis
TCAGTCTTAGATGAGCATCGTGGATAAGCCTCTATGGTGTAAGCCTCACACTTAAGCCTTAATGTGTTTTTCTTGAGGCTTGCCTTCTGGCAAGCCTCCAGATGTAAGCCTCACACTCTTTCTAAAACATTGATCACTATTATCTCAATAAACCATCACACTTAAGCCTTGACGTATTTTTCTTGAGGTTTGCCTTGAGGGGAACCTCGAGGCATAAGCCACACACTCTTTTCAAAACAATGATCACGATTAACTTAATAAACCAAGAACTTAAAATTACAATATAAAATTATTAAGGCAAGCCTCTAGATGTATGCCTCACACTCTTTCTAAAACATTGATCACTATTATCTCAATAACCATCACACTTAAGCCTTGACGTGTTTTTCTTGAGGCTTGCCTTGAGGGGAACCTCAAGGTATAAGCCGCACACTCTTTTCAAAACACTGATCACGATTAACTTAATAAACCAAGAACTTAAAATTACAGTATAAAATTATTTTAAATCCATAACGACCAAGCAAAGAAGTCTTAATTCTTCTTTGTTTTGATGGAAAATCTTGAAATCCTGGAAAATATTTTATCAAAAAGGAAGAAAATACTGGGAAGCAACATCTACAGATTTATACTGGAATTGATTTCTGATGCAAGGGATAAAACATTTAATTATCAAATAGGGATATGAACAACAATAGTAACTCTCTCATCTTTAATATGCAACAATGGCAACCCTCCGCGCAAACCCCCCCCCCCCCCAAAGTCCTTCTCGTCCAATTGCAGCTACCCTCTCATCTTTCTCATGATCTCGTCTGATACTGGCAACATCTTATGCTACCAATTCTCTCTTTTTTTATGCAAACTCACCTCTCACTCTATTGTTTTTTTTTATCTGTAAAAGTGTCTATGATATATATGTATTAATGTATATAACTGTACATAGTGTGTTAGCAGTTATCTCTCCTCCTACAGTGAAGAGTCATGCTGAATCTGAAAATCCCAGTACAAACCCCAGTTGCAATCAAATTCAGGTAGCTTCATCCCCCCAAATTCTATGTATAAGGATGTCCAACAAAAGAGTAATGAGATGGTGTTGTCAATAAGCTTTTGAGTGTCCTTTTCCGATCCTTCAAAAATTCTCGAGTTTCTCTCGCACCAAATGGTCCAAGAGATAGCTGCGGGGCAAAGATTCCATAAAATATGACTTCTTCTCCTACCCTTCTTTTACTTTTCCGGCCCCAGCTGATTAATGCTGTATTAAACTGGTAGTGCATCACCCACATTATGCTGAATCTTCTAAAAATAGATTCCCAGATTAACCTGGTCACCTCACAATGCTCCTACCCCTTCTCGCACCTCTCACTCTATTGTTGTCCCAATGTTTTCCCAGAAACAAACATACATGCTTTCAGAAAATACCTTTACTTTTTCTATAGTTTCTTATTTTCATAATCGTCTTGACAATCCTATTTGTTCATTCCATGAAACCCTAGATCTATGTGAATTCCATTTTATCTCTTTGAATCCTCAACTGTACGTCTCTCTCTCTCTCTCTCTCTCTCTCTCTCTCTCTCTCTCTCTCTCTCTCACAAACACACACACACACACACTCTTGCTTGCTCACTTTCCCTCGAGTTATTCTGTTATCAAACCAGTACAGATTCTTTTCTATGTTACCCCAAACGATAAGAAAAAATTGAAAAGTAAAATATTTTTCAGTATTGTATTTTCTTCATTTTCTGGATTTTCTTGCAAAACAAACAGAGCCTTAGAGGAAGAAATATTCCATTATTTTAAAAGAAGACTATTGAGACTCATGGTTTGCAGACATTCTGCTGTGTCATTGTGGTCTATAAGTCCGGTCAGAATTTAAATGTGGTTAAGCCCTTATAAAAGCAGACTATTGATATCATAACTTAAAGTATCAGATGAAACCGATAATCAGTTGATACATATGGTTTCAGGAAGGGTCAATATGAAACCAAAGTAATGGTATTATCCAATATTATATAATTTCACAATTTTTTTCATTGTTTCAGATGATACCAAATACATACCAATGTGTATTGGTTTGATGGTAGCTGATACCATATATGACACCGATGCTTTGAAACCAATGTACAACAAAATTTAAGATTTTAAAAATATTATGGGTTTGAAAGAGATATATTAGTTGATATGGTTAAGGCTTAACATTCAAGCGTTTCATGTTTAAACGTGAGCCATATTACATGGACTGGTTACATGTGTCGGTGTGGGTATGTATCCAGTTGTAGGATGCAGGTACATTCCAAAGAAGGCTTATATAGACATCATTGTTACAAAAATGATAAAATAGTATTAACATAAAGAAGCAAGCTGTGCATATATTCATTATTTGTATCAACAATAACGAAAACATTCAACTACAAAATAAGACAATTATAAGGTGGAAATATGATAATACAGAAGTCTAAATGTGATAACATACTAAAATTATACAAGAGAATACTAAATTCAACCTCTTAAAGAGCCCTTAAATGTTAGTTGTGTGTCAATAGGCATGAGTGTGTATCCAATTCATAAAATAATAGAATAAAATAAAATAAAATAAATAAATCATTTAAAGAAGTAGACACAAATTGTAAGTGTCAAGCACATGTCCCCACCTATACCATGTCGTGTGATATCTGGCACGGGTATGGTTGGGAAAAGTGAAGGATCCGGGTATGATAGGCTGTAAGTAATTATTATTATTTTTTATTAGTTAATACTCCATTCTGTAGTTGCTTGATCTAGAGTTCAGATGAAAATGATAATTATTTATTTGGCATTGATGATTGCTTTTGTTGAATACTGGTGAAAATGCTTTGCATTCAAAAAGAAACTAGTACAGATTTCAATAAAAAACATTCATCAAAAAATAGAAAAAATGTTGAGGTATTTTGAGTGAATATTTCTTTATTAATTTCTAAATTCTTATTTTCCATGAATCCACAAAGTAAGAACCTAATACCCCATCATGATCAACTTCTACGAATGAAGAAGGTTATTCACTGATTCTAAAATTTTAGAATTAATCAAAATAGATAAGGATCACAGTTCCTTGTTATGCTGGTTGTTTGTACTAGATTAAGGGCCTGTTTGGCATAGCTTCCTACTAATCGAAGGGCTTCAATGTGAATGACTTTGAATCAAAGCCATTGGCTAAAACTTGAGTTTGGTGAGAAAATATATGTAAAAGGATGCTCCTGTACGTAATTTTAGACGAGATGGATATATTTACCTTTTTAAAGATTTTCTAATATAAATGAAAGGGTAATATTGTCATTTTAGAAGTTTCATTTAAATTTATAACATTGCTAACTGCTTCCTACAAACACAGTTTTTAGAAGTAGCCCCACTGCTTCACCAAAATGGGCTTCATGAAGAAGCCCTTCCATTCGAAGAAGCTTTTAGAAGTGTTGTCAAACACCCAAGCATTAGGTAGGAAGCCCTTCTAGGTATAAGAAAAGCTTCCTGGCCCTTAGGAAACTGCCCAAGCGGGGCCTAAATTGGTTTAAGATTTTCTACCTTTTTAATATTTGTGTTAGGCATGGTTTTTTTTTTCTTTACTTCCCTTTCCTACTAATTGATTAATAGTGTGGTCAAATTCAAATATATTTGCCTAAATAGATATAGAAAAAGACCGAAGATGAAAAATAATTATTGGGACATGAAATTTTATTTCCAAGATAAGGCATGAACGTCTGTAGAGATATAAAATAAATTTTAAATTAGAAATAATAAAATTAATATCTGTTTCTAAACTAAGACATGAATGTCTTCAGTTAATAATCTTCTAATGCTATGATACAGTCATTGATCTAATACATACTTTGAGGAAGAGAATTCTTTAAATCTATCAAACAATCATTGATCTAGCATGTATTTCAATAAGGAACATCAACACCTTCCCTATATAATAACAACCAAAAACACATGCCATAACCACACCAATGAGAACGCCTGGTAGTATCACTACTGTCCAACATATGAGAGGGAGGGAGGGAGGGAGCGAGGAACAATTAACACAGATACGAGGGGGATTAGAAAGCACAAAATCTATGATGTAAACCAGCGTTGTGACACATAGGAAACTATGATCTAAGGGTTCCTTGCTTCCTCTTATTTTATATACAATTTTTTCTTTCTTATTCTTATTCCTCAGATCTTTACGTATTTTCACTCTTCCTTTTATTCTCCATTCAATGTTTATAATAAATGAAAGAAAATATCTCCATCTCCAGACTAATATTTTTAGTGATGAAAAAGGAAGAATGAAGATATGATATTAGCAAATAAGAAATTTATTCGAATTTTATTAATTATGTCAACTTGTTGAATTAAAACTCCTAGATTTTAATCTTCCTTTTGATATCTTGGATTCTAAATCAAATAGAAAGTTTTATTAAGTTAAGAACTTTTTATAGAGGCGAAACCATTGGTAGTCAAATAATGAGGTGGCCAATCTAGACCATCCACCTGATAGGGGATCATCTGTGTAGGCCATGTGTACAACACGTCCAACCACTTACTCCTTGTGTATTCGCTTTTGTTATTTGTAGTAGCAACTATACTTTTGAGAGTTTTCAAGAAGAAAAATGTTGAACCAAGAGAATTTCTTTTTCTCCAAGTGGCCTATGTTTCTCGGGTTGATACTTGGTATATGAAGTGTAGTCACATTGAAGAGCATGTAAAAGAGTGGGTTTTATAACTAACCTTCTATGTGACTGATCCATGTCACACCAAGGCTATTATGCTGGTGTGTCTCACGAGTCTACCTGCCCTCGTTTATGAATTAGATCTCTTAGATTTCTAAGATATATGAAGAACAAAAGAAAGAAAGAAAAAAAGTAATTTTTTTATAAGTATTGTGATTATAGTACATATTTAGACAAAGAATGTACAAATTTTAATTAGATTTGGAGGTAGGAGCCTCTTAAGTTTGATATGGAGGGTATGACCTCTTCAAGGAGGTTGAAAGTATTAAACAAATCAACTACATAACCATACAACATCATTATATCATATTTTAATTCGGCACAGTGCACAAACAAATTGTCCACTATTATATTTTTTTGAGAATACAGTACCTCTTCACACAAGATGATATTAGCATTTCAGAGTTTATATTTGATATACAGCCAGTGTAATAAAATTTACACAGGTGTGCTTTAATAGATAAAATTTTTAAAAAATAAAATAAAATCTAAATATAGAAGAATATTTCGACCGGTTGACCAGTTACTCTTTGTTAGCAAGTCAAGGGCAGTTTTTTCTAAAGCTCACTTGTGCAACTTGCTTACACTGTTATACTTTTTTTTTTTTAAATGGAATTCTTACACTGGTTATATGTCAAACATAAACTCTGGCTTTATAGTCCCTTAGTTGGTATGGCTGTTAACTTTTATTTTAGCACTTCACTCCACTTACTATCATCAGTTCCATCCTACTGCCGGTGTTTTGGAATTCGAATACGTGTTTATCCACAAGATAATCATGAACTTACCTTCATTGGATTTTTGGCACATGCTTCCATGAAATCAGTTCCAGCTTTGTCATGCCATTAACAATAAACGTAAAATATATCTACTTACTTGGGCAACATTTTTGAAACTGGAAACAAAATTATCATACAACTTAATTATAGGGGTGAAACTTGCTTCTGTTTTAGGTTGTGTTAATGTGAACTCTAACCCAAACCAAGGATCTAGAACATCAATCCAAAACCAAAACAAATATAGCTTCAAACCACTCAACTCAGTTAGTATCAAAGCGACTCTTATTTTCTGAACCCAGAACACAGCTGGATCAAACTAAAGCAAACCCTCAAACGGGTTCTAGTACCAGAGACCTTAAAATAGAATTTAAGGTATTACGGAAAACTTTGGCTATGTATTTATGCATGTCAGTATATCTTGGTAGGGTTTCCGGCTCGGGTTAGATTTGTTTACCTGAAGCCTCAACCCAGAAATGAACAGACCATAATTCAGTTTGCACTTTCAAGTTTCAACATGAAACCAAACTGAAGTGTACAAATCCCACCTCAAAACAAACCCAATGCGGGTTTGGATTAGTAAGGTTTCAGTCAGACCAAACTTGATCCACCACTTAATTATGACTCCATTTGTTGAGAGCAGTTGCAACTTGAATTAGTAATCAAACTGCTTGGCAAAAGAGAGCTTTTTACCTTTGGTTATTACTTCCTGGTTTTATTGATTGCACTACTTGCTAGATCCTTTACTAACTTGAAATGTCCTGCATCATATATTTGAAGATCCTGCTTAAAGAATGTGAATTCTTATCTGTGTAACTTATTCATCACTGCAAAAGATATACTGTTGCATTTTTCCTGAAAAAGTGCATCATTTTCATATTTATTTCACACGATCTTTCTCTTGATTTCCTTAATAGCCCATGAGGATATTACTCTCCTAAAATTTTCACTGGATTTGAGAAACTCGTGTCGTGCACACAAAGATGAAAAATTGGACATGGAAGTTTTGATTATTGAAGAATATCAAATATTTTATATGTTACATTTATTTTTTTATCTTTCCAAAACAGAGTTAGTTTATATGTACTATGAATGTTCTTTGCAGGTTGCGCCAGTCAAAACTCTTTTTGAGAATGCAGGCATAGACATGGCCGTCCTGCTCCTTCCACATTCTTTCACTGCATTTGATTTGTTGAGAAATCCGAACAATCTCCTCATCACGGACATCGAAACGGTGTATGAGTCTTCTATTTAAGAAAATAATGAGAAAAGTGAAATGTGTTGGTAAACCAAAGGAAAAAAAAAAATAATGTCTGATTATAACAGATGAATTCTGAACTCACAGCATATGATCTTTGATAGGCTCATCAAGTCCAATGTCATTCTGTAATTGTATTTGCATTATTTCTTTTTTAATTTAATCCCATGTATTGTGTCTTTCTCTGTCTGCATTTTCTTAAGTAAAAACATGAATTGCATTCACCAACAAATTTATATAGGGAAAATTGCACTTGGACCCCCTGAGGTTTCGATCACTAGCACTTAGACCCCCTAAGGTTTGTTAGGGATAAATCAGTCCATGACCCCACTGAGGTTTCATATAAAAAGGGGTAATTGTAGTTTAACAAATCTCAGGGGGTTTAAGTGCAAGTTGTCAAAATCTCAGGAGGTCAAAGTGTAATTTGCCCATTTATATATTATAAGGAAGACCGGTTATGATGGCCAATAGCGGGAGTTGTTAATTGTTTTATGTTCTAGCAACTGGGTTTTTAAATAATACCCAGTTGTTATGGACCTTACCGTTGTTCCAGGACTCGTGGAACTCATTTGGTTAAGCACTTAACATATAGGATCGTAACATCTCCCTTCCAAAAGTATGAATATTATCTAGCTTATTCAAACTAGGCTACTAATTGATCTGTTTGAACAAGAGAATTGTAAAGCCAACCAATGACTCAGAAATCCAAACGTGTAGATAACAACCTCAAATAATTGGGATAAGGCATTTTGTTATTTTCAACTTATATGTTACTAGTGGAAGGCTCGTGCGATGCATGGAATGTAAAATTGAACCACGATTAAGAAAATGATTATCTTATCAATAAACATGTATCTCACACTTTATTAACAACCAATTATTAAAAAATAATTTTAATAAACATGGGTTCCACTTTATTTGGTTGTGGATCTAAGGAATGCAATTTGGAACTAATTTTAGAACTCCGGAAGCATGTATCATCGATCCTTGGAGCTGGATTGTCGGATATTCCTTAACTTTGTCGCTTTCTCTTTTAGGTTGTGTTTGGCCTGGCTTATATAAGTGCTTATTTCAGCTTATAGATTTAAAAGTGTGTTTAGTAACACCTAATGGGTAAGTGCTTACCCATAAGCAGTAGAGGAAGGCTACTCATAAGGAAAAGCTAATGAGAGCAGCTTCTCTTATCACTTATGAGGAAGCTACTTCAAAACTTTAGTAATATTTTTATAATACCTATTTTACCCCTAAACTTTCATAAGAACTTATGTAAATGTTATTTTTCAACTTTAATAATATTTTTATAATACCTATTTTCCCCCTAAACTTTCATAAGCACTTAAATAGATGTATTTGCTGTAGATAAGCGCTCACATTGAGCCACTTATCCAATGAGTGCTTATCCAAAAGCAAAAGCCAAGTCAAACACAGCCTTAGGGATTCAACTTCTATTTATCGTTATTTTGGAATCAGTTATATACAATTTGGCCATACTCTGCCAGTTTGGATGCTATCTCTTTGATCTGCTATTTGAATGGAGTCCCTTTGCCCTAGTTGAAGAAATGCTCAAGGATTTAGCAGTAAATTTTTGGCCTGTCAGTGTCATTAATAAATCACAAAATTTAATTCCCACTTACGTTCCTGAAAGAGAAAAAAATGGATTTTTTTTTTCAGACTCAAAATATGCAGAAAGAAAATAAAAAGAAATCGATTTGTTCACATAGGAATCCAGTAATGTATATGCCCATTGAGGTGAGATTTCAAAATTTAATAACACATGTAAACACAAATTTTGTTTACAGAGAATCAACGAACAATATTTGCATCACGAAGTCAATTTGTATTAATTAAAAATAGATTACAATCTCTAGGGTTTCTTTGTACAAACGAAAACGTCCTCTAATTTTTCACTTCAAGGTCTTCAATCCAAGGGCAACAACAGTTTATTTTTGGGTTGATTTGATCCTCCTTGATCTCCTTTGCAGCGATCAAGAAGGTAATAGATTTGATAGATTTATACTAACGAAATCATAGTGATTGTTTGTGAAGTCTTCGGCTTGTAGACTTGTGGAAGATGTGGGACGAAAAGTTCAACTTTGGCTTAAATCTCTAAGCCTTTCAGCGTATTCAGAGATGGAGAACTTTATCTTCAGGCTTGAGTGTAGCTTTAGAATTTCAAGTCTTCAGATCTTCAAGGTGGTAGACCAGAAGGGCAGCAAAGCTTCTTCTCTTTGATCTTTCTTCATAGAATTTGATGATTTCTTCGGGATCTAGGAGAGCAACACTTCTTCTCTTTGGCTTGGCTTCATTCCAATCAGGACTATGATTAGAAGTTAGCATAATTGACAAAGCTAAACAAACTTAGAAAAACAAAGTAAAAATTAAGATTTTATATACTTCGATTTTATCGAAATTGAATTGTGCAGAAGTTGATGGAGTGAGATCAATACATTATCCTTTAAATCTCCCAAAGCTTTCCTTTTGCCTGGAGTTCCAACGACCGCAATAAGGATAAAATAGCAATTTCATCTTCATCTCGACCAAGAATATTTCCAAGTTGAACCAATACCTAGAATGCATAATTAACGGATCATCTTTGACATGTTTCAATGGAATACAACATCCTATATTTCCCTTTTTCCCAACTCGAGTTTTGAAATCTTAGATTACAATGTCATTTTAAATTTTAAATTCAGACTTATCTTGATATTTGAATTGATCAAGATAAGTCATTCAGTTATGGATTTAAATTTAAATTCAAATGTTCCTGATTTTTCTCAACTAACTCCATGATCCTTATTTGGTAACTGCCATATGAGATCTAATAAGATACACCTTTGATGGAGAGGTGCATCTATAAATATGGGGTAAAGGGCAAATAGAGTCTCTGACTTCAGAACTGCAATATTCTTTCATGCTCCATTGACAATGCACTTCTAGAGGTCAGAAGACTCCGTCTAATTAAAGCTTACTATTTTCCACATAAAATATCGGTATTCATCTCTGTTATATTGGCTATGGTTGGAGGTTAGTAGATTTTTTTTCCGCATATTATTATTTATGCTATTCGGAATTTTTACATAAATATTTAGTTCAAGGTTCTAACAGTTAGTATCAGATCAAGTTTTTGCCTCTGTCTAGCCAGTATTTTGATTAGATCACTGGGCTGTGATTTGCTTAAATATGGTGTCTTGGCCACGGAGAAAATTTTCTCTGTTTTTGGAACTCACGGAGAAGAAGATGAGCTTGAAGGCTTAGTCATAAAAACAAAAAACCAGCGAGTAGGTGCTGCAGCGCATCCAGGGGCGGCCCAGCATGCCCAGGAGCAACCCAGCGCATCCGGGCGTATCCAGGCGTGGCCCAGTGCGCCCAGGCGCGGCCCAGTGCATTCGGGCGCGGCCCAGCGCATCCAGGGGAGGCCCAGGCGCATCCAGACGTGGCTCAGCGTTCTCAGGTGCGGCCCAGGCACATCCAGACGTGACCCAATTTTTTCCTGGGTCATCCAGTGAATAAAACTCAAATGAAAATCCAAATTAAATAGACTTAATTTAGTTTCTAAGTCTAATTTAATTTTAAGTGGCTCGATTATTAAATTAATCATATATGAGTTTTATTTGGCCGAGATTAATGTCCATAATTTTATTTTAGCATAGTAAATTAGTTTTAATTCATGATATGCTATTTATATGTGCTGGAAGAGTAATACCATTATCTATAGAAGTTTTTTTACTTAAGGGGAGTTTTGTCTAAGGGGTCTGGGACTTAAGCGGTCCATTGAGACCCCCTAGTCTTTCAATGGGAACCACCTTGGTAGATGCTTTCATAAGTACGGTACTCCAAGGCCTATGCATAAATTTTGATGTCATGTGATATATATAACTTTGATTAATTAAGGAGTAGCCACAACATCCTTGATTATGATTAATTATATATTAAGTATTTTTTCTAGATCACATATAAAGTAAATGGCATCAATTGTAATTAATTATGATCGGTATAATAATTTTATTCCACAGGAATTTTATTATGCCTGTCATGATTAATTTGGATGAGATAACAAAATTATTTCTTAAGTTACCCACAGGGCTTAAGGAAGGCATATAATTTGTTAGTTTTATTATACAGTTATGTGAATTATATTTGTATTAAAAGCTTGGCCCACATGTCATTTTTATGACATGTTGATTCATATTATTCGGTATGATTTACATTGGTAAACATATTATATAGTTTTATTTGCCTCAATATTTAGTTAACATAAGCATATATACTTGCAGTTATTCAACCTATGATTTACTCTGATGATA
>JAUPMG010148506.1:0-11077 GCA_031762675.1 Pachysandra terminalis
TCAATGAATATTCTGGAGATGGATATCTAATAAATACTAGAAAATTGATTACCAAGTTATATGGTTTTAATAGAAAAATGATTGATAATCACTTGAAGTGGTGAATGAAGAAGGGGCTTTTGTTTTGTTGTTGAAGAATCAAGAGAAACTAGATCTATTAAATAGATGGAATTGGAAAGAACATGGCAATGCCGCCTTTTTTTTTATCTGTAAATATTATATTGTATTAATTTATAAAATTTAAAATATTACAACATACAAGTATAATCGAAATAAACACAACAGAACTCTCCTGAATATACCAAGAGTGTATCTCCAAACTACATGCATGGAACTCTTCCCAAACCAAAAAAACTCATCGCAAGAATGCCTTAATAGCATTCCCACTTCCTCAAAACTCATGGAAATGCCTTCTTTGATTTATCTTAATCCCTTTTTATGGAAATTTCTGAATTACTCTTCCAGAATGAGAAATGCATTGTTGCTACTTCCTCTAAGAAACTATTTAAAAGATGAATGGTGTCAAGATTAGGGCAGATACAAGCAGATTATGCGTTATCTTAAAAGTCCCTAGAATAATAATTCCCATCTATTATGCATGAAAAAGAAAATACATAAATCAAAAATAAAGGGAGTGTGTTGTACCAGTATGCTGATACTGTTTTCAAAACGTACACCCAATTCGGTCATTAAAACAAGAATTGTCCCTGCAACATATGCTGCCCACCTAAAACAGAGCACATTAAATTAATATGGTCACAAATAAATCAAGTGGCTCAAACAAAATATGAGATGACGCACTTTTGGGAAGGATCTTGCGAAAAGTATTTTTTTGCCTTTTCATATGAAATTGGCTGTTCACCATCCATTAAATCAGACAAATCCATGTCGAAGGTAGGTCCACGGTTACTCAGTTCTGACCCATATGATACCTGAAATGATCAACAAGGGAAAACAGAGATGACAACGTTAATTCATTCTAATAAAATGATGAGCATTGCCTAATATACACACAAATATATATATACATACTTAGATGCATGGATACATATATGCATATGTGTGTTTAGAGTGTGTGTGTGCGTGTGTAAATGTGCAAGGATAAATTTTTGACACACTCAAACAGCAATAGAGTATTTAAGATCTAAATAGAGTTTGGGAGATGAGGGAAAATTCATGTCAAAACTGTAAATAGTATAGTGTAATAAAGACAATCTTAGGAGAGAAATTGTAGAAATGCAGATCATATTTTGGTCTTTGCTTCTTTTTCTATATAACTATTCCCACAGTTAGGGACATGTACGTGGAGATAAATTGGAACCTGACAGAATCTTAGAAAAGAACTACATATCTTGGTCTTCTCTACTATCTCTGCTTAGTCATTCTCATAGTGATCAACTTTATGTTGAATAATATTTGAGTTTA
Source organism: Pachysandra terminalis (assembly GCA_031762675.1). Taxonomy (NCBI): domain Eukaryota; kingdom Viridiplantae; phylum Streptophyta; class Magnoliopsida; order Buxales; family Buxaceae; genus Pachysandra; species Pachysandra terminalis. Next base: position 1,426 of record JAUPMG010148506.1, read on the forward strand.
GGCTATTCCTTGTGATCTAATAAAACCTATGGTGGTGTACATGGAGAAGGATTAAAAGCTGTCATTCATCTTATCCATATACCTAGTGTACAACAGAAAACACCTCTTATCAGAACAAACCTGGAGATTTAATAGTTCTGATAGGGTTAGCAATGCAATACAATCTACTGTTAAGGAAAACAAAAAGAAACCTTGTATATGGACTCATATACAAGGTTGTTAGTTGGTATTTTCAAAAAGAAACCTAGGTTATTTGCTACTACTCTAATTGCAGCTTTACTCGAGTTAATTCATTGTTTATATTTATACATTAAATTCTCAGTTAGCTCTTCAGATGATCGGGCCTTAGGTTGATTATGCTAAAAATTAACTTAAGAGTTTAGCTTAAGATAAGGACAAAACATTCCCTGAAACTACAAAATTTGAATGCGTACTTTGAGAAAGTCAGGTAAATTTGGTTTCAGCTGGAAAAATTCTCCAGCAAAAATGATGGATATATCAAATAAGCACCACATTATAAGCATTCAATTACGTACAATTTGCAGTACAGGAGTTCGTTCCTGTTCTTTCGAATGCTGTCGAGCCTGGGCATGTTTCCACAACTTCTGTTTGCATGGATGATTCTTCTGAACAGCAACATGGCAGGCTTCTCTAATCGGCATCTGCAAGAAAATTCATGTGAGCAATAACATCATAAAAATATTTAGTGAGATAAATGGAAAGTCTGCACATCATTTTTTTTTTTTTTTTTTGATCAATAACAAAGAAGATTTATAGATAGAGAAGAATGTACAAAATTTGATATAAAATTTGATTAGAGAAGCTTGAAATTTCCATTTAGTGAGATAAAAGGAAAGTCTGCACATCATCAACCAAAATTTGATTTTGATAACATGCATGAACTTGGTGAGAACGACTCATGTAACAGCTTTGACTCCAGGAAATTGGTAAACAAAGTAAAGCTATTAATGAAGATGTAATATTACTAAACTTTAATTTTGGAATCAATTCTGGTCATGCTCAAAATAGAAACAATATTCCATAAATTCCAAAACCTCTTCTATATTTTCCCAAAATATTGAACATTGTGTAAAAGACAGTTGAAATTAAACAAAGTATTGAATTGTCAAAAAATTTCAAGAAACGATAAAACAAGTAAACAACTTCCCAACTAGTAGGGGTTGGCAACATATATTTTGTTCTGCCATCCCAAAAGCAAATCTTCAGTTAGATTATGCGTATTCCAGAGATTTATGACAGACTCCATCCAGCTTCTTTCTAGCCTTCCTATAACCCTTTTAGATCCTTCAATATGCACCCACTCACTGGTGCCTCCACAGGTCTCCTACATGCCCAAACCATCTTAACTTATTTTCCTTTATCGTATCTCCTTTTGGAGCTACTTCTAGGCACTCTCCTTTATGGTCATTCCTCTCCTTGTCTTTCCTAGTATTTACACACGTACATCTCAACACCCTGATCTCGGGATTCTTAGCTTCAGTGATCCCATAAATATTTTGCTTTTTTGTTTCCAACTTCCCAATTCTACTCTATAACCATAGCATGCCCCAAATAGGTGTCTTATAAAATTTGCATTTAGCTTAACTGAAATACATCGGTTGCATAATATCTAAGTGATGGTTCAGGATCCATGTCATGAGAGACTTAAACAAAGTTTATGTTGCCTGCCAATCTGATAAAACCCCTCCTCCTTGACCTGGCTTGGGACAAGCAATGCACAAAATATTTAACACAGAACATGGGTGGAGTTAAAATCGCAAAAACTTTCAAATGGCTCGTAATTGGAATAGATCTTCAAATTTTAAAAAGTTTTCCAAATGTTTCTCAATCCTGTTCAGAAGTTCCAATAGTTTCACAGATTGTTTGACCTAAAAAGAAAAAACCAATCACATATCTAGGAAGTTAATTCACCATAGGGGAAAACTCTCTTTGGCATCAACTTGTAAGTTTCCCTTAAGTGTAACTAATACAAGGAAGGGCTGGAGGAGACTGAAATGGTAGGAGTATGAGCATAGCCCCCAAAGTCAAGGCTCTTATTCAAAGGATGCTGTAGTGGATGCTGTGCCGTCTTCCTCTTCCCAAGGGTTGTTTTGGGATTTCCCTCTTAGAAGGGACCCTCATCCCATAGACATCAATGAAATTGCAGCCTTGATTAATTTGTTAAACTTGCAATAATTTCCTCCAATTTCCCTGATTGGAGAATCTGGTCGTGACTCCAAACATGCACTCACTTCCAAGTCTTTTTTTTTTTCTCATTCCTCTGTTCTCCTGATATTCATCCTTTCACCTTTCCTTTTAGAAAGGTATGGAAAGTCCCTTACCCCTAGATTCGGACCTTTTATGGTGTTTAATGTTAGAAAGAATCAATAACAATGACATTCTACAAAGACACAGGAAAACTTGAAGTGCTCGAAATGATGGAAAGAATCAGATTCTTGACTGTTCATTGTGTGGCAGTGTTGAAAGAATCCTCTGACATGCCAGTGAGTGTGAGTATAACAAATTGGCATGAGGTGGCATATTCCGATGATCCACAGTCATTTCTAAGGGAGATATGATAGGCATTATCTTATATAGAGGAACTTAACAGTTCTAGATAGCTAGTACTCTGTTTATTCTTGTTTATGTACTTATTGTTTTCTTTTTGTATCAGGTTGGCTAGTTCTGGGGTTATCTCAATCCTACTCGCGTAACCGAATCCATTATCTGGCTTTATATTATCATTAATAATATTTTATCTTACTCATAATACAAAATCATGAAGGTTCATGATGATTTCGAGAAGGGGATAAAAATTCAAAGAAGAGAAGGGAGACAGGATCGTTACAGGAAGATGATTGGTGCAGCATTGAGAGACTGTAATGTATTCCCTTTACTTCATCATCGAGTCCCATTAAATGGCATAAATGTAAACTTGTGATATAATAGAAGAAATGATAGGATTTAATGGAATGCAAATTTTGCAAGAAACTTGAAGAATGTGTTTTTCTTATGGCCCTTCTAGAAGATGTATCCCTTTCAGAAGATATTAGTGATAGGAGTATCTTTTTCAGGTCCAAGAGGTCATTTTTCTGTGAAGACATTTTATGATCAGCCAGGTGGTATTGACTCTATTGAGAGTGAAGGAACAAATAGTTGGGATTTGGGATAAAGTTGTGCCTCCAAGAGTCGAATCATGTGTGAACTCTTATTCTGGAGAAAATTCTTATAGTGGATAACATTATCAACAAGGAGATATAAAACCCAAATAGGTGTCCTTCTAAGTGAAAGGAGGGGGGGCATCCAAGGAGTTACTTGTCACTCTCTGCCCGAAGGGTCCAAGGGAGCTGTTTAATTCATGGGACTGTGGTGCTTTTACTTCAAGGGGTTATATTTTGTGGAAGAAGCTTTCATTCAGTATTTATTAGTGCCTTTCGAACGAAAAGTTGGGTATTTAAGAGGAAAAATTTGAATCTTCATCAAAATTTTCAGGAACTTACCACGTTTTGATAGAATGATCCTCTATCCTCAAGGAATTTAAGGAGAACAATGGGAAGATTTCTCTTTGAAGTTGGCGGAGGTTGTTTCTGGTCCTTGATACTGTGAAATGAGACTATCCCCTACATTGCATCTGCACATTTTTTCTGTGTTGTGAATAATCCTCATAGCTTCACTTTTTCACTTGTAAATTCTCTTTACAGTGAATTAATTGAATTTTTGTGCTATTTTCTGTGGCTAATTGTGGGCAGGTTTCTCTCCAATTGAAACCAAATTTTCGCTTGTACTTACCCCCACCAGTAACTATTCTTCATGTTACATAATGATTATTAAAATGATAATTTTGGAAAAGAAATAGTAAAGAAGTTTCTTCTTTAAGCAACCAATAGAAGAGTGCTTTCTCAAATGACAACAAAATTAACAAAGAAGTGTCTAGATAGACAGAAAATATGGAAATCATCAAAGACAGAAATTGACCTGCAAAACAAGGCTTCCTGAATAGTCTGCAATCCCTCCCATTACATCCAACCTCCCAGGTGCTCTTGCAACAAAAATTTCCTCCTGCAAGACAGGATGTTCTTAGAATGAAACCATTGCTGCAACGGGATACTTTCATGCATCCAAAGAAAGGGCTTGCTTTCATCACATATTATAGGGTCTATATAAAATTAGAAAACAAGAACTCAGATATATTATTAACAAATAATTCAGTATTAATAAAATACATCATTTATTAAAATCGTTTATTGCTTAGTAAAACTCATATTTGAAAAAGGTCCTAGTCATGCCTCAAAACTCAACAGCGTCCTCGCAGCGTAGTCCCAGACCATTATTAGAGAACCTCGTATGTACACCCAGTCATTAATAGTAATATATATATATAACACTACTACTATTAAAAGCACAAGCTATTTTTAAGTAATATTTCGGTCCTTTTTTGTGACTAAACTATCCCTACTCTCTTCTATTCTAACAAGTTTTATCCTTTTTAGAGTCCTAAATCAATCTCTCACCAACAAAAAAATTCTCATTCGTAGTAAAAGTAGTATATTGAAGGTAAGCTTAAAAAAAAGGACAAGTTTTAATAAAGTTAATTAATTATACTTTTAAAAAACCGTTTCTTAGTGTAACTAATAATATAACGAGTCTATCATCTAATTAGATAAGGTCTACTCTATTCTATTCTACTAAGTTTTATCCTTTTTAGAGTCCTATCAAAACTCAATCTCTCACAAACAAAAAGATTCTCATTCGTACTAAAAGTAAGTACAATGTTTAAGGTAAGCTTAAAATAAAAAGATAAGTTTTATTAAAACTAATTAGTTATACTTTTAATAATCTTTTTCTTAGTGTAACTAATATTTATAACAAATTTTAGGCTAGACAAATACACATGTAAAGATAAGCTCAATTAAATAACCAGTTCAAGTTTAAAGTTCAATTAAATAAGGAGAATAAGTTTAAATGGGTTTATCTTCTAATTAGATAAGGTTAAAATGTGTACTTACATAAGATTAAAATAAGTTTACACTGTAATTGAATATTTACAAGATAAATACACGTATAATTAATAATATAGAAGCACAAGTGTAAAAATAATTAATAAATTATTTATAATATATAAATAATTATATTATTTATTTTCATAATCATACTTACTACTAAAAGAGAAAGAATTTTTTAAGCTTTTCTTAATTATATATATTTTGTAACAACCTTTTTAAGCTTATAAATAATATTTACTCCGTGAATATATTTAAATTCTATAAGTAATTATCTTTTTATTTAATCTATTATGACATTTCCATAATTTTTTTTCTGTTTCTTTTAGGTAATAAAAATTATTAACTTTTTCAGTCCGTTTTCATGATTATATTATCCTTTCAAAATTCTATTAGATCTCTCTTTTTTTATGTGTTAAAAATCTCCAAAACATACTTAAACTCTAAAACAAAAAGAGTCCTATTTTAATATAATTTAATAATAAAATGAAATGATTATCTCTAAAATTAGTCACTTTAATTTACACCTATAATAAAACTATTATATAAGCTTATTTATAAAATATAAGCACACCAAAATAGTCCCGACCCAATATCCAAACATAAAAAGACAAAAAAAAAAAACAATATGAAACACCCAAAATAACACCAATTAAATATCCATTCAAATTTTGTGTCAAAATTACCTAAATTATAATTCTATACCGCTTAATAATTTAGAAGTATTTTAATATTTAAAAAAAATCTTAATATATTAAAAATAAAATATATATTGTTAAAATAAAAATGTTAACAAGTACTATAAAAGATTAAAAAAAAATTAGCTTACACTAAAATATACTTATTATATATAAATTGATAAATCCAATTAAATATATATATATATATATATATTATTAAATATAATAACCATTGTAATTATCAAAAATTTAAATTTACTTTTAATAACAGTAGAAAATATTAAAATAGATAAATATGGTTTAATCTTTCGCATAAAAAATCTCATAAGTAGGACCATTAAGTAGTTGATCTTAGTTTTTACATGAATGTACGATATATTATGTTTTAGGGCTTTAGACTCTTATTTTGGGTTCGTAAGACCAGACTTAGATGTTTCATCTTAGAAATCTTAAAGTACTCATATATATATATATATGTGTGTGTGTGTGTGTGTGTGTGTGTGTGTGTGTGTGTGTGTGTGTGTGTGTATTATTTTAATATCATGGATATTAATTTTTGTTAGTTAATAACTAAAGCTAAAAATAATTAAGAAAAATTTATATTTTTCAAATATAAATATAACAAGGCATTAGATTTTGGCATCTAAAGAAATCAAATATGAATATTCACAACTATCACGTGCAGAGCACGTGCATTTTTTTTTTTTAATGAATAATGAAGTATAAATAGATAAAAGAATGTACAAAGCTATTAGGCCACAAAGAAGTGGACAAATAGCTGCGAAAAAGACGTCAAATAAAACAAAAACAAAGAGAAAAAAAAAAATACAAAGCCTCAAAAGAGGAAGGAACTAGATTGCCTCATCCACGAGCTCAATCAGCACAGCCCAGCCTAAAGAAAGACTCGGAAACAAATCCTTCTCTAACCAAGCGGAGCACGTGCATATTGACTAGTATATATATATATATAATTTATGTTTCATTTATAATATAAATATATGTATATATATAATTATATGTATATACATGCAATCATATGTGTGTGTGTGTATATATATATCATATCATACTACTTTTAAAAGTTGAACGAATTTCTTAAGTTTTTGTTTTTTTTCAATGGTTTTTGGTTGTTAATTGATTTAATTTACTCTTTTGTACTTAGTAATAAAAATCGTATAATAAAAGATTGTTTAATTGTTTTGTACTTTATGGTTTTTTGGTCATTTGCTTTCAATTTTTTTATTAAACAGAAAGAGTGATTTTTTAATTACCATTTGTTTCCATTATTATCCTTATTCTTTATGTAAAATTACTAAAAAAATAGTATTACCCTCGTTTCTATAAAAGGGTATTTTAGTAAATTTAATTACTTAATAACTGATAATTAACACTATAAATCTATTCAATTAGATTCTTTCCTTAAGATCTGAATTCTTTAATAAAAAATTTCAGTTAGATTGAAAATATTAATTACCTTCAATTGAAGAGTCCAACGTTACCAGTATCAGGTGAGCCCAAACGTTTTGAGAATTGTGATCTCTCAAAAAACACATTAGCACTTTCAGTAACAGCAGAACTCTTAAATAAAAAAATTCTTATAAATGTTTAGCAATTGAAGAGTCCAATAATAACTTGAAGACCTCCTCATCTTCCAAAACAAAACGCTACTTAACTCTAACTATAAATGGATGCTCATCAGATGACCGGACTGTAATCCCATGATTCTGGGGTAATCAACATTGAAGAACAGACATGAGCAACTGAAGAAGTAACAAGAGAACCAACAAAAATGGGAATGATTGGGGAGATCTTGCAACAACAGCTAGAAGCCATGTTTGATGGATTATTTTGTGTATTTGTTTTCTTCTAAAGCTGTTTGTATCCTTCACTTTGCTTCTGAAGAAAGAGGGAATTACGCTTGATTCTGGGTTTTTCAGAGTTCTTTGCTTTGGTTCTCCTCTTTCCCACTTTACCTATTCTTTGTGCCAGGTATGTTTTGTTCTTTTTTTTTTTTTTTGGAAGTACATAATATAAAACAGTTATGCTAGGGCAAGGTGTAAAGGCTCGGGAAAGGGGCCGGAACGTTCCTAGCAGGTCCCAGTCCGTTCTGGATCCGGTTTAAAAAATTGGTTTGGCCTGATCGGCCTATCATATTGCCTATGGAAATCTGGTAGTGGTTGAAACTTCTTCAAATAATCTGGAGATAAGTTCCAGCAACTTTTGGGTTAACGTTATAATTATCATATAATTTAATATATTTTATATTATTACATATAATGATATTACAAAAATATAATTTTAAACATACATATATTATTACGCTATAAATTGAGTTAATGATGTCTCTTGTTGTATTTTCATGGTGTAGGTTGGACATTGGAAATCTCAAAAAGTGCCCAAGACCAAAGCTTCGAAAACAATGCATAAAATATCTTGGACCCGTATGTCCTTTATTCTTCTGAGAATCAGTTCAAGATAGATTCTAATTTGAAGCTCCACAACATTTGAGTTTAGCCCATTGCTGTACTTTTAACTGTTAGTTCTCAAGTGTGGAATCGTAACATGCCTCTCTTGATGTGTGTGATCAATTGTTACTGAATCCAGCAAGAGAGAGAACACTAATATAAAGTTGAAGCAAGATTCACAAAGCAATCAGCAAATTTTTCAAACATAGCCTTTAACACTCCAAACCAACAAAAGTTAATCTTTCAACCCAACAAAACAACCTCATAAACAAATCCGTAAAAAAAATGATATACCAGAATAGAGCTCTAAGATTGCTCAAGCATTGACTATCTTATGGATATTTGTAGAGGACGACCATGGTAACAATCATATGGATATTTGTAGAGGACAGGGGGAATTCACCAAAGAAGTGTCGCGCATGAACAATTAGGAGTATTGATTAATTGACTGAGAATTGGAAAACTATGAGTAAGATGGACGAAAATGATACTAGGCTGAGATTGGGGAAGGACTCAGAGACCAATGACTGGGACAATGGAGGAGAAGCAGTTGCAGCTCGTGCGATTAAGAAGATGAAGAAGAAGAAAGGAAGGTCTTACCAACGGGAGGTGCGACACTATCAAAGAGACATGAAATATTTTTGGGTTGAAACTAAGAAACATGAAATATTTTTTTGAAAATGAGGGAGTCCTCCAAGCGGGGATTTATATAGGTCCCCGTAATAAAATATCACCATGTGACAATAGACTCAATTGAAGACTTGTTCAAACGGTTTAAAATCGTATAAAAACCTTTTTATATAATAATATGAAATAAAAAATAATTAAATTCTAAAATATGATAATCGTAGGACTTAATTATTTAAGGTTTTACGATTCATCTTTTTTTTTTAGGGTTTTAATTTTTTTTAAGGTTTAATTATTAGGGTTCATCTTCTCCTCTTAGGTTTTTTTATTTATTTATTAAGGTTTAACCTTTTTTAGGGTTATTATTTTTTTTAAGGTTTAATATTTTGGGTTTCCTTTTAGGGTTTTAGTTTACGATTTGAAGTATTAAAATCCAGAAATCTATGTTACATGCAACAACAGGATAGGTTTTGGCATTAAATATCAGTGACCATTGATAAGTTCCAGGGTTTGTCGTGCAATGGGCTCGTCATTGAAGGAAGAGAGAACTTGAACAAGCAAAGATATGAGGTGGTGTGCGTGGAAGGTACGAAAGTTTTGAAGGAAGGTAGGGATAGAGATGGCTTCGGAGAGCTTTAAGAGTGTGTAAGATACATGTACAGAAGCAAAGATACAGCAGAGATTGCAAACATAGACAAGACAGATGCATCCTCCTTTTAGTATGTCATCAAAAACATGTCTGTAAGATTATTTGAAATTTATTTTATATAATTTGTGAAGAAACTCAGCCTAGATGGATTTCGATTTGCGAATTAATTAATCATTGGATGAAATCTAGCTTGTTTGATGATAAGTAAATCAAAAAATATAATCAAACTAT
>JAUPMG010148517.1:0-11077 GCA_031762675.1 Pachysandra terminalis
ATTCGTGATGAATAGAATTGTAACTGTGCTGAAAAGACCTATAAATGTGTTAAATATACTTGTAATTGAGCTGAAAATAATTGTGAATGTGCTAACAAGACTTGTAAATCTGCACAAAATACCTATAAATGACTTATCATTCCATTTCTGCATGTATTGTCACAACAATTTGTATTTGCATATACAAACAAATAACAAAGATCAATAAACAATTATAGTGCATATATTCCTTTACATATGTCATTATTAAGGTATGGGGAGTTGTGTGCAAGGTTCAATGATTTCTCATATCCTTCCATATCTGCAGGGATTGTCACATCAATTTGTAGTTGCATATAAAAAGAGATAATAAAGTTCAGTAAACATCTATAACGAATATATTCCTTTACAGATGTCATTATTGAGGCATGGTGTTGTGTACAAAGTTCATATGTCAAATACAAATTATCACATCAATTTGTATTTGCATATACAAAGAGATAACAAAGTTCAGTAAACATTGTAGCAAATATATTCCTTTCCATATCTCAACGACTTGTTTTTGTCAAACCTACATGTAGGAATAAAAATACAATTGAATACATTTATTTCACAGTTAACATATTAACAGTGTTGGAGTTATTGGTTGTAATACTGAAAATTTATTTCACATTTTCAAGGCAACATGAACAACCAATGGAATGCCAACATGAACAACCGAAGGAGGTGGACCAACATTGATCGGAGTAGGTTGGTGTTCTGATAAACACAACCACGAAGCCTATCGCGTTACCTTGTTAAGAAGTGGCGTCATGAGCAATCGCTCGGTGAAACGCTGGAAAAAGAATTACGTCACTATTGACCACCAATTCCCAAACGTAGGTCTCTACAATTTTCACCTAGTAGCGATCGAAATATAGAACATGTATTGCCCTTAATGAAAAGTGAGAACAAGAGTATGAATTGCCGCTCCATAAGGTTATTTAAATTATATATGTTGAAGAAAGATTACAAACAAGTGGGCAATAGCGAATCTCTAGCGGATGAGATTAGCGATATTTTGGAAGAATATCAAACAGAATTAGACCTCTCAGATGAGTCTACTCATCAGTAGCGAGAATGTGATTCTGATGGCTCCGATTTCCAATCTCCTCCACCAAGGCGCTGGATCCGTCTAAGTTCCTGTTTATGCATCGTTTCTCCTGTTTATGCATCATTTGTACAGTTTCATGTTTTCACAGTATGCATCTTATAAATTAAACACCACTTTTTTAGTTATGAAACCTTTCAAAGTTCACTACAAAGCTTATTAAAAATATATTAATAAAAATGAATTAAAAGTCAATTTATCAACCGAATCATTCCGACTATTGTGATAATCAAATTAGTCAAACAACCAATAATAAATAAAAATCTTAAAAAATGTCTATTAAGTGCAATAACCAATAAATATTATCAACCATCGTACTTCATCCTCTTCCTGTGTGGTGAAGTTGTTCTTGAGGTGAGATGATGTGGCATTTTCTCTCGACCCTTCCCCTTCATCGTGTCAGCAACTGTCGGCATATTAGATCTACCAATCTCTTTAACTTCACGAATTTTAAAGCTGCAAACATAACAACAAGTTAGTAATCCAATTGATATGTTATATGAACATAGCTTCAGCATACATGACCATAATCACTAAAAGCTCTTTTTCTACTACTTAGATGCTATTGGAGTGGTGAAATTATTATGTTCTCTGTAAATTTAACCTTGTGAAATAATAAGCTTCTTTTTCGGTACAGAACCTTTGAAAGTTCACTACAAAGCTTATTACAAATATATTAATAAATTTGAATTAAAAGTCAATTTATCAACTGAATCATTCCGATTGTTGTGATAATCGAATTAGTTCAAAAACCAATAAGGAATATAGATATTAAAATGGGTCCATAAGTACAATAAACAATAAATATTATTATACATCATACTTCATTCGCTTCATCTGTGGTGAACTCATTATCAAGGTCAAAGGATGTGGCATCTTCTCTTGACCCTTCCTCTTCATCATGTCAACAACTTTGAGCATATCAGATCCACCAATATCTTTAAATTTAGAAATTTTAAAACTGCAAGCATAACAACAAGTTAAAAATACAATGAACATATTCTATGAATAAAAACTTTACATTGACTAATTAATAACAAGGTATACAAACTGTGAGGAAAAGAGAACAAACATAGCTTCAGCATATGTCACCAGAATCAATAAAGCTCTTTCTCTATTACTTAGATGCTATTGGAGTGCTAAAATTATTATGTTATCTATAAATTTCAATAATGAAATAATATTCTTTTTTGGGAAGGGATGCACCACTTAGTGAGCAGGGATGCACCACCTATTGGGCAAGGATTCTAGGCCTACCCTTGCACACTTGAAGCTGCAAGGATGCACCACCAAGTGGACAGGGATGCACCACTAATTGGGAAGGGATGCACCACCTATTAGGAAAGGATGCACCACCAAGTGGGAATGCCCTTACTCACTTGATGGTGCAAGGATGCATCATTTAGTGGGCAGGAATGCACCACCTAGTGGGCCTTCCATTGTACACTTAGAGGTATAAGCCAAAAAAGAAAACAATTGGAACGAGTAAATTCCGGATTTCATAAAAAGAAAGATATCAACAATAAAATGTTCATACATGTTTGACCACAATGGGAATAAAACAAAAAAGTTAAAAAAAACATGCCAATAAGGCAAACACAAATAACCTAACTGTAAAAAACAAGCATCAAGCCCAAAACACTGAACAAAGGACCATGGAAACACCAAGGCATCAAGGAAGCAAGGAGTAAACCAGTAAAATCAGATCAGTTCCACCTCAGAGAGTAATAGCAACATACATAAGGTCGGAGGCAATAAAACAGTAGCATCATTGACAAGCAAACCATAGTAGTATACAACAACTAAAAGAAACCAACAACACCACTAACCAGCACCAAGCAACCATCCAACAAAGCAAGCAGTAGCTGCTTCAAGAAGGATAATCGACAACAAGTCACAGTAAAAGCAGACAAAGCAGCAACGACAAGCCAGCGAGAGTAGAAGGAGATCACAACAGCAACAAATGGGTGAGTACAGTAACCCAAGGCATGAACAACAGGAACACCAAGCATGCCATAAAAAAGTAGCATCATTGACAAGCACACCGAAACAATACACAACAAGTAACCAAGGTAATTGTAGCAACAACAGTAGATATGGGAAACCAACAACACCACTAAACAAGAGAGCAAGACTCAATGGAGGGTTTAATATAAAGAAGAAGACTTACTATGACCATTGGATTTCTACTATACATGAGTTCAAATTGGCTCCTTGCAAGATTTACAATTGTGTTCGGGCTTATTACAACGTATGCAATACACAGTCCTCTTGGCCATAAATTGGGACTCAATCTGCTTTCTTTTTGGACGACCAGTTGGGTGTTTGGTACAAGGAGGGCCATCTATGACTGGTTGCCCAATCTGAGGAATATGAGGTTTAGGGATATGAACGATAGGCATATCAATATTGGGCACATGTTGCATTAACTATGAGTATATAAGAGCTTGGGCATCCTTGTGGTAACACGGATCAACTAATTGATATAAGTTAAAGTGAGACTCCTTGATTGCCAGACATGCATGCTCACAAGGAATGCTAGTCATCGCCCACTTCATACAAGTGCAACTGCGTGTTGCTAAATCAACCCCAATCCTTTTCCCAATCATCATTTCAACCTTAAATATAGTAGGGGTGAATCTTCTTACAATTCATCTAATGCTTATATCAACATTTTTCTTAATCTCATTTTCAATTCTCGATCCAATATGATTCCAACTCTGTAACTCAGTGTGCCGTCTCATCAAAAGCTCTGATAACTTCACACGCATATCATTGATCAATGACATAATCGGTATTTTCCTTTCCTCCCTAATCCAACCATTAAAGGTTTCAGCAAAGTTGGAACTCAAATTATCTCAACAACGTTTTGGGAAATAAATATTGGCCCAACGATGAGGAGATTTATTGTTAACCCATTTTGAGCATTCTGGATCAATTCCATCTAACTCTCAACTTATCTTCATAGTCATGAGGCAACCTTGCAATGGTAAGTTCATGCAATAATTTAAACACTGGATCCTTTGCTTTCTTCCGTATAAACTTTTCAGTCAAAATCTCATTAAGACTTTCTTTTAAGTGCCGCAAACAGTAAGCATGGTTATTACTACCAAACACGGCCGGTACACAACGAAGAATTGATTGATGTCAATCAGATACAATCAAAATATCTCTAGAATCATTCAAAGCTGCTATCAAATTTTCTAGAAACCACATTCAATCATTGTCATTCTCAAAAGAAACCACGTCATATGCTACCAGAAACATCTGGTTGTTTACATCCACAACAGTAGCACCAAATAGCGTCCCTCCGTATGTACTGCTGAGGTGCGTGCCATCGACAAATAAATTGGTCGACAATCAGATCTAAATCCGTGCAGGCTATAATGATATGCAATGAAGAGTCTCTTAAATAAACCATCATCAGTACATGAGCAGGTAGCAACTGTCCCGGACATTACTTCCTTAAGCTTATTACACATCCACGGGATTATGCTATATGACTCGATGATATTACCATCAATATTCTTCCTCGCCCTCTCTTTGCTATGCCACGACTGCTGGTAACTCATATTCATTCTATATCCTTGACAAAAGACTTTGCAAATTTGGCATGGCAAGTAGTCTGGTGTTTGCTTGATCGTGGGTTCAAGTATACCTTAAACCCATTTAGTCCTTACAAGAGGCTCAACAATAAGATGTCATTGGGAGTCATGATAATGTTCATTAAAAAACTCCTTATCCCTTATAAATCGTGTGCCCCTTATTTTACTAGCTGTTACTCTCCAATTGCAATTCTCGACCTTACATCTTCCATCCAAATAAGTAGATGTGTTTCTCTACCACCTCTATGAAAAATGACGTGCAACGCTGAACTTGTACAATACTTGTCAAAAAGCATTTGCACCATCAAATAACTGATCATCAACAATACAACAGTCATCTATTGCAGACCGAAGTTCTACACGTTGTCCAGTTGCAACACCACCCAACTCAGATTCCTCTGCAACTGTTCCTATTGGATGATTGTCTATAATGGTGGTCTGCATGGGTAAAAATCTAGTATGAGTGCCATCCATATTAGAAATACCACATTGAACATCTTAGTCATGCCTATAGAAGTTCAATTAAATAAGCTAAATACATGTACCAATAATATGTAATCGCAATGAAAAAATATCTAATGAATTAATATTAAGTTTATTACTTCTACGATAGTTATAAGATTTTTCACTTGTTGATATAAGGACTTGTTTTCACATAATAATTTAACTGCAAATTATTCTACATACTTTTACCAATCATTCATATAACACTACAATATAACATTCTCACATATATATATTTAACCAAGATATGTATGAATATTTAAATACCTGGGAGGTGTAATGATGTTTGTTGCCGGCTCCTCATCTTTGAATATATAAACCTTCACTGATCGTTCATTGAAAATGATCATATTCTTGAAATCTTCTTCATCAGAAATAGGTAGTAATATACTCCTCTCTATCAAGGTCGTGTACTTAACAGTCTTCCCCTCCATAGATACGTTAAGCTTTTGCTCAACAACAAATAAAAATTCTTCCAACCGTGACCTCTCGTCAATGGATAGTGCATTGACACAACCATTTCTATAAACAATGGTCGCATCTTCATTCGTCATTACTTCTCCTTTATCGTCTAAGGCCACCTCACCATCAATGTAGCAATAGCACAAAAGTGTTTTCACCATGGCCATCCTATTAATTAACACTAGTTGTTTGGGCACGGGCACGCTCATTAACCAACATAAATTTTTATTTTCATATAATATTAGGTATTGTATAACAATTGAGTGGCTTGAATAAAGAAAGAGATATTTTAAGAAGTTGTACTCCAATCTTTTGATTACCTTGTTATCTAGTTTATGATTAAAAAGACTTTTCTGAGAGAAAAATTGAGGAGCCTGTATTTAAAACTCAAACAAAACGTTAGTTGCTGCCTTTTTTGTAAAAATATGTGAAACCCCATTCAACTTTCTTAGGAAATACTTCAATAAGAGAGCTTAAGTTTCTTGGACAATGGCCTAGATTACATGGTATTGATTTTGAGTAAAGCTGACAATTTTCTAGCCGACCCACCAACCCGCCCAAGCCCAAGCTGATTAAACAAGTTTCGGGTTGATCCGTATATTAAATTTGTTGGGTCTAGATTTAGGTTTTTCCAACATGTCTCTAATTGGGTCAACCCAAATCCAACTCTCCAACCCGTTGGGTTCCCATTTAAGTGATCTTTTATGATTTATAATTATATTTTATAATGTTTTATTATTTATATATTTTTAAATCTTATTCATAACTTTAAAAATATGTATATTTTTTTTGAAAAAGAATCATATTTATTAAATACTTTATAATATTTTTTAAGTTTAATATCTTAAATGACGTTATATTTCAACTTAATTTAAAATTAAAATCCGAAAAAATTGATTATATAGAAAATAAACGAGTTAGGGGGGCTCAACCCGTTTATTGGCGTATTGTGTTCTGATCCATAATTTCTCAACCCATTAGTAAACTGGTCGAATTTGATTGAACCCGTTTATTAAAATTTAATATCTTAAGTGATGCTATTTTTCAACTTAATTTAAAATTAAAATTAGAAAGTTTTAATTATATAAAAAATAAACGGATTAGGCGGGTTCAACCCGTTTATTGACATTATTAAAAAGATTAATTTTCCATGTCATAAATTTATTAAATATTTTATAATAGTTATTAAACTTTAATACCTTAAATGATGTTATATTTCAACTTAATTTAAAATTAAAATCAGAAAAATTAGTTGTATAAAAAATAAATGGGTTAAGCGGGTTCAAACGTTTATTGACGTATTGTGTTATGATCAATGATTTCTCAACCCATTAGTAAACGGGTCGTATTCGATCAAATCCATTTATAAAATTTAATATCTTAAATGATGTTATATTTCAAATTAATTTAAAATTAAAATTAGAAAAAAAATAATTAAATATAAAATAACGGATTTGACCGGTTCAACCCGTTTATTGACATTTTGTGTTCTGATCCATGATTTATCAAACCATTGGAAAACGGGTCAAAGTGGGTTCTTTGCAATATGAATCTCCACCAATCAACAACTACATTGTTTACGGAACGTGATGAATAAATACAGTGAGCTTATGTTGTAAAGTTCATCCCTTGAAATGGGTTCTTTGTGAAATGAACCGACT
This sequence comes from Pachysandra terminalis, assembly GCA_031762675.1. Taxonomy (NCBI): domain Eukaryota; kingdom Viridiplantae; phylum Streptophyta; class Magnoliopsida; order Buxales; family Buxaceae; genus Pachysandra; species Pachysandra terminalis. The sequence continues at coordinate 7,362 of JAUPMG010148517.1, forward strand.
TCTCTTTCAAAGAACTAAAACTGTGAAATCAGTAAAATCCAATCGTAAACAACAACTTTTTCCATCTCTGCATAGAAGTTGAACCCATGATCAAAGTTGAGAGGGGTGTGAAAGAGAGAGAGAGGGGATGCAGAGAGAGAGAGAGAGGTTTAGTGTTCTTGCAAAATCAATATGGAAAGAGGACTCTTTTATAACCATGGAATCCATGGAGTATTGTAAATGTGTTTGGGAAACTTAAAAGGTTAGCGGAAGCATTAAAGAAGTGATGCTTTGGGTAGAGAGAGAGTTTTGGATAAAGAGGAAACTTGGCAAAAATAGAAAATTGGATGTTATTATCCTTGGTGTTTGAAAATTATCGTCCATTTTTGGAGATTTTATTAAAAGATTGTGTTTGAAGGTGAAGAGGTTGAAGGAGTCAATACCGATGAGAGAGAGAAAAAGAAGGGTAACTTACCAAAATAAAATAAAAAAAACGTGAAAGTCTCTTCAGAGACTAACGGATGTGAGAGAATAATTTGGCTTTATCAAGAAAAAGAAAGTTTTATTTAGCAAAGATAATAAATAGTGGGAAATGCCATGTCATAAAATCAAATTAAAAAAAAAAAGATAAGGGTGCCAAATCAGCGCCAATTGGAAGAGAGAGAGAATCAGTAGCTTGAGGTTATTGTTTTAGTATATAGTATATAGATTCAACAACAAATAAATACACTTTTTAAATACAATAGGAAAAAATTTAATATTATAGTAGTAGTATAATATTAGAAAGTGGTTTTGAAATCATAAGAAATTATCATCAAAAAATTAGTAGTAGTTTATGCTTTTCAAATAATAAGATTATAGTACTATAATACTTACTTATGCAATGCCTAATTCCGCAAGCCAACTAAAATAAATATAAATTATCGCGACCAATACTGCATGCTTAACTGGGCCTTCTCAATGCACGAGATAGCAGCCTCAGAACTTTGAGCATTATTATATCAAGGCCATATACAAGTTAATCGATTACTGATTAAAAAACAGTACTTTGCTTATAGGAAGATAAAATGGTTAATTGATTACGAGCATCCACTTCAGTGGAAACTCTACCAAGGAGTAATTAAGGCCATATACTGGTTAATTGATTACTGAATAAAAAATACTTTGCTTAGAGGGAAATAAAATAGTAAACATTGAATCGATTAAGAAAACTAACTACAATTATGAAGAAAACAATATTAAAAAAAATTCGTACCTTGGTTAGATTGAGCCGAAAGTGGGTAATGAGGTCAAGCAATGCTAGAATCGTTGATGCAGTAGAAAAATCTTAAAAGGGACAATACCCTAAACTCAACAAACAAATCCAAAAAAGGACAAAAGCCTAAAGCCAATGAATCGGTTCGTTGAATGAAGAAATCCGAAAGAGGGAGATTAACCTAAAGTGTGGAAACATGGATGAAAGTAGCCAGTTATTTTTGACAGATGATGAATTGATGAGGGAGAAGAGAGAGAAAACGAAGGGAGAAAAGAGGAGATAAGGAGAGTTCGTTCGATCGATCCAAAGACAAACAATGAATAACAAAATATTGGGAAGGAGATGGAGATTAACCTAAAGTGTGCGTTCATTCGTTATGAGTTCGTTGGAAGATGATGAACATGGGTTCGCATTTTCTTGAAAGAGAATCAATGGAAGATGATGAACTGAATATGGAGAAGAGGGAGAAAACGAATGGAAAGGAAAGGAAGGAAGGAAAACCTATTCGTTCGATCCAAAAAAAGAAGAGGGAAGTCCACTTTCATGTTCCATAAATAGGGAGTATATTAGAGATTTCACCTCCAATTAATATTCTAATTAAAACAAATCAAAAATAAGGCAAAAGGGCATTTTGGGAACGAGGCGTCTTGCTGCAGTGCATGACCACTTGTTTTAAAACCTTTTCAAACCAATTTTATTAGGTTTTAAAAAGCATTACTGACTTTAAGTTTTTATAAAAAGTATTGGTGATCGGATAGCCTAATTTATCCCATCAAGCACGTGGCATCATCTTAAAACGTATGTACAAGACTTTAGGTATGACCACATACATTGAATCATTGCTAAAATTATTACCAGTCGCCTTTCGCTTTACATGTGCCAGCTGTTACAACGGTTGTACGCTGATTTGATTTGAAAAAGTGATTTTTGAGATGCGTCAGAGATATTGGACTGTCCTTATCACTTGAAAAAGGTAAAACTTCTTCAAGAAGCTGTAACGACCCACCCCACCTGACACAATATTATCCGCTTTTGGCTCACCCGAATCAGACTTCCCAGGGGGTCACCCATCCTGGTACTACTCCCGCCCAAACACGCTTAACTGCAAAGTTTTGATTGGGTTCACAGCCATCACGGCTTTAAAACGCGTTATGTCATAGAAGGGTGTGAATATACATATAAGTTCATCACCTTCACCTGCCCAGGCGATGTGGGATTGTCCAACCCGTAGCCTACCAGCATCCGTAACCTGTCAGCCCCTTAGGCCCGCCCACGAGACACTCGCCCACGTAGGTTACCACAGAAGCTACCTCTGGAAACGGTTCACTATACCAAACCGCTCCACGTGTCCAAAATTTAAAGGTATTGGCTAACTACCTCCGAAATGACCAAAGTATTAATGATTTGGACTTCTGACAAGACACAACATTATTCCTTCCGAATGACAATGGTAGGAATATACTACCACTAATGGACTCTTCAAATACATGAATTTCTAAATAAAGACTCGAAGTCATCCTTTCTCATTCTAAGAGACTTCGAGAAATCTTGTTACTTTATTTTGTACTTCGAAAGAAATCCTTTAAAGAGAGCCATTCGAAGGCACACTATAAACCTCCTAACTTAGAAATCGTTTTAGGATCACGTCCATAGACTTCGAAATACCATCTATTATAATCTTTCTTGTAGGAATTACGAAGGAAACATCTTTCCTTCTGTTTTGCTCAACTTAAAGGCCAACCACCTTCAGATGGTGAACGCGAAGGATAACCACCACGAGATAATCAAATCGTCAAAGGTTAGTCACCTTCAAAAACTAAGGGTTTGTTACCCATAAATACTCTTGTATTCGGTTGAATTCAAAGGAATCCTTATTAAAGGAATTCCCGAAGTATACTTTTCGTTCATCCCGAAGGAACACTTCCGGATGACGATTTCACTAACTTTAAAGTGCCATCGCAAAGGAGTACTTCGAAATCATGTTATTACTTCTCCGTATGTCACATTCGAGTGATAGATGTGGAAGTATACTTTTCGTTCATCCCGGGGGAATACCTCCGGATGACAAGTTCACTGACTTTGAAGTTGTCACGACCCGAACCGGAAATTCCCGATTTCATAGGTTTTCCAGTTTAGGTGCAACCTTCACCTCGTCTCTCTACGGGTGTGGCTATGGAAAATCAGAACATAAGCGAAAGTTCAAACAGTTCTAGTAAGATATAAGCAACTAATTACACCTTGAACTAAAAATCTACAAGTTCTAGGTAAAATAACATCTAAAGTTAGACTAAATTACATGTCCTATCAGAGTGCGATACCCATTCCGGATTCTCTCTTTACGACCATGCTCCTGAATCTGAAAATATTAAAATAGCAGGCATAAGCTGAAAGCCAGAATAAGTATGCCTACAATGAAGTGTATTCACTCATGCTCCAGCATTTTGGGGCAGTGTGTGATAGTGAGCATGGTGAATATACAGAT
>JAUPMG010148528.1:0-11077 GCA_031762675.1 Pachysandra terminalis
AGGTCGAAGGGTCGGCCAACCAAACTCCATTGTCATCTTCAATTTCTCCTTGGCACCATGAGAGAGAAGAGAGGAAGAAAGTTGGAGGAAAATAATGAAAAAGACTAAGTGTTTTATTTATAGTTTTTTTTAACGGGTCGGATCGTGAATAGTTTCAGCAGCGAGGGCGAATCGGGATTTTGGCTCATATCTTTTCTGATTGGCTACGTATATGGGCTTTACTAGAGGGCTTTTTTCAATGAGGTGGAGGCGGATGTTTTAAGTCATTAGCATAATTTATTGATTATATTAATAATTTGTTTCCTATTTTAAATATCTACTTACGACTCGACGAACTGGTTGACACCTCAACTCGCTCAATTTCCTTAAGTTGGTCTAGTACCCTGAGGTTAGAGTCTTATTGGTCATTAGCCTAGGTCATGGGTGAGGTCAAACATAATTATTTAAGTTAATTATGTTTCTAATCTTAATTAGTCTAGGGTTTGGAATCGGGTCATTACAGATTCACACCTGCACCACCGGACAGACTTCGAATTGGTATATCTGTACGAAGTAGTCCTTTATCAATTTTAAATTCATTTAAAAACTAGCTAAAGGTTGCCGGTAAAACCTTGAGACGGTTGGAGGTTAGCCCTAGAAACCTCATGTACTGGTTTGGGGATTTCCAGTAAAATCCTTGTACGGTTTGGTGGTTAGCTGTGTTGTCTAAAACCAACCATAGTGAAAATCCTAAAGACCGGCGATCGGTTCTCTAGGGAGTGGACATAGGTCGGGGTATCGAACCACGATAAATCGCATGTATTTGTTGGTTTGCTTGTGTTCTTAATTTCATTAGAATTGCATGCGTAGGAATCATCATATGTGAGCTATTGATTGATTTTACTCCCCGTGTTCAACAATCATTAATAGTATAATTAATGAGGTTTTAAATTGGGCCCTAATTCTGCATCTCGATTTTAAAATCTATTCACTCCCCGCCCCCCTCTCTAGGACGTTCTACGTGCACTTTCAATATTAATCTTTTATTTATCAGATCAAAAACACACTAGACCCTAGGTCATAATGCATAATCATCACCAATACAATAAAATTTTAATACTACTTTTAATCCCTAATAAGAAAAACCCATCTAGGAAATTAAGCAATCTCAACAATGGTATTATTTATATGTTAACCTCATATAATCGTGTAAATAAATTAATTAAATCATGTCATAATACCCTAACATGTCATATAAAAGGGAACAAATTTACTTGAAACTAAAATAAATTAATTCTAAATTTTCTAGGTCCTTCGTTCGATCGCGGAGGGTTCGATTAATCCTTCGACCAACCGAACATGCTTTGGTTCAAATTATATTAACTCTGTATTTTGCTGTCTGTAGCCCTTCGGCTGACCGAGGGATTTCTTTGGTCAATCAAGGAGGGCTTCAGTTGATCCTTCGATTGATTGAGGCCTATTTGGTTACAATCACAGTAACTCTGTATGTTACTATTTTGTAGGTCCTCAGTTAACCAGGGGTTTCTTTCGGTTAAGCGAGGATGTCTTTGGTTGGTTCCTCGACCGACTGAAGACTCTTTAGTTCACCGAGGCCCTTTCGACTGATCGAGAATCCCCTTCGACCGATCGAATTCTAGCTCGGCTAGTCTTTGGTTGGTCTTTGGTCCGTCGAACGACTGCCTTGGTTGACTGGGCAGTCCAGTAAGCTGACCAAAGGCCGCAAATCAGGGTTTTTTTAAATCTGATTCTTAATATGATTAAAGCCAACTCTTAATCTCTTCAACCCAACATTGTTTAGGTATTAATAAATAAGAATTATCACCCCAAAACAATGATAATCTCAATGTATGGTTGCACAAACTATCCCCTCTTGATCATTAATGCAACCATGCATTGTATGCGTTGTTTTTTTGTAAAACAACAACTGGGTTGCTTCTTAGATGATGTTTCTCGACATAACTCAATCCAATTATAAAGACGAATCATAGTGGCTCTGATACAAATGAAGGTTGTAGACGAACTAGATCACGTACCACAATGCACACAAACCTAGATCTGCAGCGAGAAAACTCAAACAAACTGAAAAAATGTCCCACGACGGTATATGTGATTACTAGAACCACACAGTAGTCCACACTCAAAACGACCAGATCACAGTATGGAAATCTAGTAGCAATCCAGATCTCTTTGAGAAGAAGAGATGGAGAGGAGGAGAGAGCTTCTTTAAGGTTGGAAGCCTCAAACGTGTGAAGCATTATGGGAAGGGAGGAGTCTTCTATCTATAGAAAACTCAACTCTACTCAACCTAGGACCCTATCTCCTAAACTAAATGGGAGAATCAAATCACACTTGATCTCTCACCAAGCATGGACGTCTCAATTAAAATTGGGGACCAACGTTAGCCCAACCAAGCAGGCCAACTTGGTCGCTCCCATCACATAAATCCAACAGTTATTAATGTAATGCTTTTGAGGAAAAAAATTGCTTTTAGGTGTATTAGGGTCTGGGAGTTTGGAACTCATTAGAAATCTTAGGTACCAAACTTTCGTTAGAAGAAATTAGGTAGAAGTACTTTTGGATGAAAACTTTGCTCTAAATCGTATTGTTAATTTGGAAAGAGATGGCTTTAAGAGTACTATTCTAATTTCAAAGCAAATTAATTTGTTTGTTCTTTTTGGATGAAAACTTTGCTCTGAAAGACATATATATATATATATACATATATTCTTTCTTATCACATTTAAAAGCTCTAATATTCTACTAAGGTTAATTATATTTCAGAGCAAATTAGTGTATCATCTAAAATACATTTCTTAGCAATCGTCCATTAATATTTTTTGCTGTTGTTGTTTAGGGCCAGACAGATATTAGAAAGAGATTGCCACTGTATGCAACATGCATAGCAGATTTCTTTCTTAATCATCTTATTAAGGAAGATTATTTAGGTAGGGCAACTGGCAGGGTGATTCATGTACTAGACTCAGGTGGTTAAGTTTATATATATATATATATATATATAGCTTATATTTTTACCAAAAAGAAAAAAAAATATATCGTCAAGACAAATTAGGATGTATACCTTTAAAGTGAGGAATAATTTTGTTAATTTCTCAAGTTCAACTGTTTACTTAATTTCGACCAAAGTCGAAAAGTTATCTAAATAACTCAGGTGGGTATAGAGTTAATTGACATTCGTATATATACTAAAGAGTTTAATTCCATGAAAATTATTGAAGTCATACTTGGTTAGAATATATGTGGATATTTCTTTAATGACGGTGAGCGCATAGCAACAACAATGATATCTATTAATATCGATCTATTGTCATCTTCGTCTTTTTTTTCAAATAAAGTATTATCATTCCTTAACCCCTAAACGCTAAAACAGATACAATGATAATATACAAGAACTAAGAATAATACATGCGTGACAGGTAACTGAGGATAATAGTTAAGAGTTGTTGAAGCATGCTGTTAGGTAAACCATGGAAGCAATGCTTCTGCATAAAGCTTAAGGGTTCAAATCTTCTGCAAATGTTTCTGGGAATAAGCATCTGATCGACTGTGCCACATTCATCCCCCCTATTGTTCCAGTTTTCTTGTGATAGCAATCTGGAAACCCTAAAACCATATTGAACCCTGAACCCTAACCACCTTAATTCCTAACCTGAAACCATCTTAAACCAAAACCCTAAATCACATTAAAAATTAAATCACCTTAAGATCAAAACCATATTAAACCCTAAAGCACGTTAGATCATGAAAAAAATGGAAGAATAGGTGATAGGTTTGGAACATCGGTATGTGGCGCAATCAGCTGCATACAGTTTGCAATGATCTAGTACAGTTAACTTCTTGCAGTTCTTTCAGGTGAACTCTGGCCATTACACTGCTGGTTTACTAAAACACCCATGTATGAACCACTTTAATGACCAAAACACCCCAGCCTGCAGAAGAGGAGTACTGCAGCAAGAACAGTATGGTGCATGATCTGGAGTGAATCTGCTCTTGTCTCCCCATGAGTTCATTTTTACCTGTGAATCTTCTTTATTCTTCCACTTTCACAAGCTTTTCATAGATCTTTTGGAAAAGTAAAGCAAACTATATATCCTTACTGCATAAAAACTACATCCACCTGTGTACCATTGGATCCTTTGAAAGCACGAATGAGTCGTTATCGTCCTTTTATTCATGACACATCATCTTTTGTCTCCAACCTCCCCACTTGACATTGTTTCAGATTCTTCATCAATCCCTTGGTACAGAAAGAGAACATTGTATTAGAACCATGAACACCCCATTCTCCTCCAATACGTAGAGTTACTGTCTTCTTGCTGATAGAATTAATAACTCTAGCTATATCTTTTAATTTTTTTTTTTTTTTGGAAGGTAACTCTAGCGAGATCTTAATTAAAAATTATACCCATAATCTTAAATTGTCTATTTGATCACTAACTCTAATTTAGATTCAAAGTGGGGCTGGCGATCTTTAATCCGATTTTGATCCTCAAGAGCCATTGACAATGTGAAGACAAGAACAATAATCTCTCTTAGAACTTTGCTATAAGCATGCTTTATCCAAGATTAATTCATTCTCTAACTGATTATATATTTTGTCTTTGTTGATCTTTTCATTTGCTGAGACACACCCTTTGTTGTTTTGTTCTTCTTATGTTTACATGTGAGAGATTCTGTCATGATTAGTCTGAGTGTGACATATGCCCTCAACTAGTTGAAATTAGTATTGGATTAAATCAATGGCTGATCAAGAAAACAACAGAAATTAAATGTGTGGTCTAAATCTAAAAGCAGGTTTAGGTGAAAGAAGGAAAAAAAAATTAGTTCAGTTCATCAGTGGATAATAAAATATTTAGTTAGTCGTTATACTAGAATTTTATTATTATTATTATTATTATTATTATTATGACTGCTATTATCATTTTGAAAGAGATTTATAACACTTGGGGAGATAAAAAAATAAATAATAAGATAATAATCTTCATAAAGAAATATTTCATAAACATAATATGACATTAATTAGCTCTATAGTGGAAGTTCACATGCGTGTCCGATAAAAATTATTGATTATTGCTCATGAGAAGGATTGGATAAATGTTTAAAGAGCTAACAAATATTTAAATATATAATCACTGCATGTTCCTCTCTTTCGTCTATAGTTGCGAATGGAACTAATAAGAAAACAATTACTGGATTATACTTGATGAAAAGGATTTCAAAACTAGCGCCGTTTGAGCCACCTGATCTAAATAGATGGTAAAATAAGCACTAATCATAACTTACAGATATGGGAAACTAGTATCTCCTTGAATATGTTTAAAGAGAAAAGAAATGCAACACTACTTTATCGACAAAACTACTTCAGTAGATTCTAGGGCATATACTCTACCTAGACAGAATTTTTTCCCCATGTCAGCACAGATATAAATTTAATTTTTCTCGATTCATTTAGAAGCAGTAAAAAAAAAAAAGGAAAAAATTGGGGCAGCTTTAATTAGAGGCATTTTAAGACAATCTAGGATCAGACCTGAGTGAAACCCATGTCCAAGTCCAAGATACATCAAGCCAGCCATAAAAAATTTATATTGAAACAATAGATTTCAATGAATTTAAGTTCAATTAGAACTGTCATGAAGGATGAAGAAAAAAATTTCATCTCACTCATAAACTTCTAATTCCATGATGCTTCAAATTATCCCTTCTAGGGGTATATTTCCAGTTACCTATAAAAACAACAGCAATAATGATCTGAAAGACTGAAACCCTAGGATATTTTGTGTTATTTTCTGGAGCTATTTTTTAGAACAGGTGAAGTCTGTGTGTGTGTGTGTGTGTGTGTGTGTGTGTGAGAGAGAGAGAGAGAGAGAGAGAGAGAGAGAGAGAGAGAGAGAGAGGAACTTTTTGAGGGACCAATTTGAATGGTGTATTGGGGATGGTCCACCTACAAGAATGATGGATGGTAAGTGTTAAATGCAGTCTAACCATGGCAATGGCAATGGGAAATGTTCGTTCACCATGATGTATGAGTTCCCATAGGAGTTCCAAGTTTCAAAGATCCTCTCTGCTCATTTTTTTTTTTTTTTGGTAAAAAAATCCTCTCTACTCAAACAGATCGACAAAACACTTCGAAGAATGGCCATAATATAATCAATCTTATATACACTAGTTTCCCTCCTTATCAAGACAAACAAAAACCCTAAACTTCACAAAAACTACTATGTTCATATCAAGAAAACTCATATCACAATGGCAGACAAATAAATCACCCAAACCCAGTAATTAATTAAACAAAATAAATATTTAGTACTAGTGTGGTAAAGCTCAGTTTCCCTCACCTTTTCATTTCCTTGTTCAGATCTTCTTCTTCTTCATATCTCAGTAATTTCCACCATTACAAACTTCTTTAGGTTTTCTGTAGATTAACACTAAACACCCACAAGTATTCAAGTGAGACGAATAAACAAACTAGTATATATTTCACCTTGTTCATCAAAAGGTAGCAGAGTCAGTGATTGCCGATGCAGCATCATCAAGATTCTCATCTCAAAAACTAAGGCATAGATTAAATCACCACCGTGCATTGCATGTGAATCTTAATGATGCTACATCAGCAAACACCGACTATCAATCAATCCATGCACGATACAACTGATTAGACTCAACCATAAACCATCAAAGAAAAAAATCAAAATAAAAAAATAAAAACACAAATAAAATCAAGAGTCATCGTGTGTGTACATCTTCTCATTCACGACCACGAGCATGTGACGACATGGCGTGTTCTTATTGGTTAGAACGTAAAATAGAGGACATAGGAACCCGTGAAAAATCTATCTCTATATTGTTTCCGAACTCCCTAACAAAACCTGAATTCAAAATTTTGGGGTTTGAAGGTCAGGTCTTTTCCGATCGGATTCCGACCAAAAACACCATCTAAAGGAGAACCCTTAGGTCAGATTCCGGCGATGAATCTCACCTCTTATGGGTAGATAAGATAATCCAAATCACAAACAAAAACTAACCAATTAGCCACAAATAACCAGGTTAAGAAAAATAACAACAAAATAGAAGAAAGAAAAACTAAAAAAAAAAAAACACACACAAACAAATAAAAGAGATCCCAGCATAAAATCTGCCGGCCGGAACTAATTTCTCCGGCCAAGATCAGATACCTTTATCTTTGAAGAGAGAAAGCCATTAAGAGAGACAGTAAAAGAGAGAGAAAGAGAGATCTCACACAAACAAACTTGGAAGAGTGAGAAATGGTTTATTTATCTCACCAAAAAAAAAAAGGGTAAGGGTTTATTCGAGGGAGGTATATATAGAGAGAGATAAGTGACGCGAATTTTGCGGGTGCTTTCCTGATTGGCTTAAACAGTAATTTTTTGTATTGATGCTTAGCTGTATAGTACTGTACCTGAAATAGGCGCAGTACTGTACCTGCTTCGGACTTTCTCTTTTTATAAACCCTCGAGGTTTGTGTTTTGTTTTGTTTTTCAGTAGAATCACTCCTCAAAATCTCATTTGCTTGTCCTTCTTTGTAATTTACTGAACCTTCTTGGCTGCATTCCAAAATTTTCATCTCTCTTGTGGAGTGGGGAAGGGGGTGGTAAGGTACAGGTTGGCTGCTCTAGTGTAAGTCTTATACAAAGAATAAGTTTAAATGGTTAATCTCCACCGTTTGATCAATTGTTTTATGATGATCAATAATTTATGTGGACCACTGTCTCTTGGATCAAATCATGATATCATGGTTGTGATGCAATATGTCAATCAATTCTACTAAGCAATAAATTTTTTCTTTTTCTGAACATTTTTATGGTCTCAAATGGAATTCTTTTTTTGGATCAAGTTTAATGGTCACAAATGGATAGATGAGAGGCATGCAGTTTATATACACTTAATCGGCAAACTGAAATGGAAGGTGGAATTGAGAAACATAGATCTTTTGTGTTACAATGCAAAGACTTTAACAATTCAAACTGGACATTCCAAGTAGGAATTAAGGCCTTGTTTGTCTGTAATTTTGGGAATGCATTCTATGATTTGGAATGAGTTCTCATAGATAAATGGTTCGTTTGGTTAATAAAGAAGGAATGAGTTCTCCCAGAATGAGAATAAGAAAATACCCTTCATCACATAATCACTTCCAACCCTGACTTTAGATTTTATGAATGGGTTTTGTGTTTTTAAGGGGAAAGCTTATATATTAAAGTGAGCAGTAGCAAACTTGTAAATACATTATTTATATTATAAATTATTTTGAGTTTTATTATCATATTTAAAAAAGGATATAAGTGTTATATAAAATTAATTATAATTAAATGAAACAAATTATAAAAAAAATTGGTAAGAACGTCTATATTAGGGCAGAACTCATTTGGTTACATGCTAACCAAACACGACCATGAAGCCATCAAAATTAGTTCTGAAAACAAATTTAGGAAACTCATTCTTGAAATGAGTTGCTGATCCAGAATGACAACCAAACCAGGCCTAATTGAAGGATACTAATGGAAAAAGATCAGCAGAGACTCATAACAAATTAAATTGTAGAATGTATAAAACAAAACGCTCTATTGGTCTACTCTTGAACAACTCCTAACCACGTTTGATCGAGATACCAAACACATCCAACGGCTAATAATATGGCAAGTACACAAAAAACCTTTCAGGACCTTTGATCCTTACTTTATTGCAGTCATTGATACCATTGGAAACATGGTGGGGGACTTTTGCTGGGGTTTTTTTATTATTCTATAGTATTTTATAAATATAATGTGACACAGAACTGAATAACTGGTTTGTATCTGGACAAAATACAATAATAATAATAACAAGTGATTAGATTCCTTATATCAACCCATCACCTGAAGAGGGTCCCTTGTCCGTACAATCTGATGTGGGTGCTGTAGATTTTTCTTTATTCTTTTTCTGTACATTTTGTCTCTAATAATTCAAAAATTGTTAATTTCAAAGGATACCCTTATGTGTGTTACATGAAAAAAAGTTTTTTATTGGCAGTCTAATTTTTTTTTTTTTTTCACTCTATATTTGTCATGTAGAGAGATGATATCGTTGATTCATAGTTGAGGATAGATGGGGTATGTGAGGTAGCCATGTACATCTTCATGATAAAACTAGCACATGATTCATGAAATGTTGGGTTTGTGGAGGCTAAGCTGGATATTATTTGCCCTTACGTCATTGCGTGCGATGTGAATCGTGAGTCGAGTTGTGTGATCAATTTATGGGAGGCGTCGACCCGGGTCGATTTTCTTAACCCGATCCGTCAAGTCCTATTATAAATATGCAATTTTCACTTTCGAAATTAGGTTTATGTAAGGTTTCTCTCAGATTGTAAGGCTTCAAGAAATATAGTGGATTTCTGATACGCTCTGTGGATGTAGGCAAGATCGCCGAACCATGTTTAAACTATGTGTTATTCTTTTTCCTTTTTGTCGTTCCTTTTTGTTGCTTTACTTGTTCTCTTGATTCATCGAATCTTAAGATCTGGGCAATCTTGACAAATTTTAAATTGATCAATCCACAGGGTTCTCTGGTCATAGAAGATATTTTTTTGCAGCACTCCTTGTTGCAGCAGCAACACTATCTTTTGGACTACTTGGTTCATTCTTCTTTTGATTCTTCAACATTTTCCTTCTGTCCTCTTTGTTCTTTTGGCTATTTAGGCTCTTGCCTTTTGCAGAAGCAGAAGTTAATTTCCCAATCTCAGTACAACTGGAGGTGCTGAACTCAGCTCTCGCTGGTGCAGGAGGTGACTTCCTAGGAATGCTAATAGGAATAGTAGAAGGAGCCACATTGACCAAGGGAGTGTTGGTCTCAGTCCTCTCAGGAGCAGAAAGTGCATTTGCTTGACTGAAGCAATCATCCTTCTCAAAGGATTCAAGATTGGCAAACTTGTTAGCAATAATCATGTCATGTTGATTATTCCTTATGGTTGTGTTGGAGATGTTAATAGTAGACACAATACCCTCAGATTGATCACATACCTGTTCATCAGTACTTACTCTAGCTTCAGTGCACGTAATCTCAGTCCTCTCAGGAACAGAAGAAGGTGTATTAACTTGGCTGAAAGAATTAATCTGCTCATCAGTACTTACTCTAGCTTCAGTACAAGTAGGGGTATCCTCAGATGGAGTTTCATTCCTGTTAATAATTGTAGTAACCTGGTTTTCAGTACTAGTGGATGGCTGATTGGGGCTGGCAAGAGTGATCTATTATCTGAAGCGTGTATTCACGTATGTCATATGTTCACTGACGTGCATTTCGTTTCATCTTTTAAAGTTTGAATGCATTGATACACATCCATGTATGCTAGTTGGCGCGAGTACTGATCTTCGGTGATGATACACCCGTGTGTTGGGTAAAAATATAATTTTACCCTCATAAAGCAACTCAGGTAAGGTCAAAAATATTAGAATTATTTTTTTTCTAGAAGGAAAGGTTTATCTAATCGAAGAGGTGTAAGAGCGCCTAAATATATGTCTAACTCATGGTAGTTCATGCTAGGATTAGATCAATCCAATTAAAGGGTTGAACCTTCCTGTCAAACCTCAGAACCCCATTGAAGAGGAGCAGGCCAATACTTTTCATAATTATCCAGGTATTTACCTTGATTTGTTCCCTCATCCTGAAGAAATTAATGCTTCTGAGGCAAAGAAGATCAGATCCACAAAGAAAAGTGGTGAGTCATCTCTCAACTTACCTTTTAGATGCTTAACATCACAAAGAAAAGTGGTAAGTCATCTCTCAACTTACCTTTTAGATGCTTAACATCCTCTGTTGGAATATCAAGGTCTAAACACCATCAAACAACGGGAAGTAAAAACACTACTCTCTCAACATTCTATTTGCTTGTTTGTTATTGTTGAAAAGGTGAGAGTCAACAATTGTCACACCCCGACCTCACAGGTGTACACGTATCAGCACGTGAGCAACTCGGAGTACGAGACCGCGATACTTCACCCTCCAATCATGAACATCCGACGTAGAAAGTCGAGAGGGTGGATAACATCAAATAATTAATACACAACAA
>JAUPMG010148538.1:0-11077 GCA_031762675.1 Pachysandra terminalis
GAGTTTGGGTTACATGATTTCCCAACCCGTTTAAGTTGTAATCCATTTATAACCTACCTGACCCGACCGAACCGACCCAACCCAACCGATTACTACCTATAGGCTATAGGTCCCCCCACACGAAATTTCTTGGCTCCGCCCCTGCTAACTAGCATGGTTTCAAGGATCGGTCCGGATCGGCCAAGACCGATCCAATCCTAAGCCACGATACAACTATTGTATCAAGTGGCTTTGGATAGGATCGGTCCGGATAGGCCAAGACTGGTTCGATCCTGAGCCACAATACAACTATTGTATCAAGTGGCTTTGGATCGAGCCGGTCCAACCAATACCAATCTAGACCGATCCAAAGTTTTTTTTTTTTTTTTTTTTTTTAATTTATAAAACCAATGATCCAATAGGTATCAGCCGATATCATCGGTCCAGATCGGAACGACCAAAACCGGTCCGATCCAAGATCCCGAGACTTAAAACCCTAACTAGTGTTAGGATAGGATAGATTTAGATAACACAATCTACAACCTTAACCTTTTTTTTTTTTGTTTTAACCTTTTGGAAGAACTCGATCTTATGGATTGATTAAAGGAGGAGGTTCATCATATTAGGCACAGCAAATGGTTCAATCAATCTCTAACTCTATCTCTATCATGCTGTATCATCGATGGTGGGCAAAGAAGAAGCCAAATTAAAAACAAAATGGCACATGAAAGTCCGTATCCCTCTTTCTGGTGAGCGTTTGGTGGCCATTGCTTCTCAACTTGTACTTTTCCGACATTCAATAACAGCTTCGATAACGTTGAAAGCCGCCTCCCCATCCATCCAGAAGCTGAGAAGCTAGAAGAGAAACCAAAACCAATACATATTATATTGTGATTTTGGTTCACAGACTGAAATTAGTTTTTTCTGTGCTTCAAGTGATAGAGATTGATTGATTCATTGGCTGAGCGCCTACCAAGACAAACCCAATAATTCCTCATGCGGGTTGGCAGCGACAATGAAAGGACTATACGTTCTGTCACATTTTCGTTTAAGGCCGGACCTTTGTTACTGTTATACAAAGGAGTGGTGTGAATCAACCACCGATGTGTGGCTCAGTTGGTAGCAAGCTTGGCTCTAGTGGGTCTCTGGAGATAAGTCTGGAGTTTGAATCCCACTAAAAACACTCGTGGTCAGGGGTTTACCTTTAATGCTCCCGTCCTGAACGTGGATTAGTCCCACACCTATGTGGGTGTGGGGACACTACGACAAAAAAAAAAAAAAAAAAAAAGGAGTGATGTGAATGAGTTAGTCTGATTCTCAAATCATTTGGCATGCGAATCATATGGCAAGACCCCGAGGTCCCCCATAAGACTTTGGTTCTCTCATAAGATTCTCTGGATTTACAGAATGATACAGAAGGAGAAGTACAAAATGACAAGATCTGAATTAATAATAAGCAATGGGTGCATGTAGAGTAGGACACTAATAAAATAAAACAAAATGTAGGATAGGATATAGTGAGGGAACACAATCATGATAGTTATCTCGCTTCCCTACATTGCTACACGCACCACGCATGTAATGTGAGACTCCCTCAAAATTAAATAAATAAAGGAGTTTTGCCTTTCAAATTATGCGGGACCCCGGGGTCCCGCCATATGATTCATGTATTCAATTCATGTCACACCAAGGAAAAAAAAAAATCAATGTTTGGATCGGATAATATCTCACCTAGTTATTTTCTGTTACGTATAATAGTTAATATATTTTTTAAGATTTTAAACTGGTATGTGATAAAAAAAAAATAATTGGATAAGATATTAACCACTCGGACATAGAATTTTTCTTTATATATTTATTCTTGGTTCTCAGTTTGGTGAGAAAAATTATATGAAAGATGTCCTTATTACATAATTTTAAGTAAGATGGATATTGTTGTTTTTCTAAAGAGTGTATAGTATAAATGAAAGGATAATTTTATCAATTTAAATATGTGAGAATCCCTTCCCGGCCTTCAGGAAGCAATACCAAACAGGGCCTAAATTTCACTGAAACTTTTATAATGACCAAATTATTCTTTCATTTATATTATTTTTCCCACCAAACACCCTGTTTTCTCTAAGTCATTCATATCGAAGCCCTTGCATTTGTAAGAAGTTTTCCCAAACGGGCCCTTAAAACACTATCAACTGCTTCCCGCATGTAATTTCTAAACCAGACCGTTGTGCTTCACCAAAATAAGCTTCCTGAAAATGCACTTTCATCCAACACAACTTTCAGGAAGTATCAACAAACACCCAAGCATTAGGTAGAATGCCCTTTCGGGTCTAGAAAGGGCTTCCAGACGCTTGGGAAGCTAAGCAAAAGGGGCCAATCAATTCCATGGTGTCCAACTTCTGATTCTCTATGATACATATATTAATGCCATCTACAATAAATCAAAACTAAAAGAACTCGGAAATTTAAGACATCAAATTACATCAAATCACCATTCTCCAACAACAAAAGCTACAACAACTTATCCTACTTGAAAACGCAAAACCAAACAGCATACCCCAGTCTAAGGCACCTTTATATTTCTTTCGAAAAGAAATACTTACATCACTACAAACCTCAACAACACCAATGCAGGTCGAGGTTGTAAGGAAGAGAGAATCACATGCCATGACTAAACAACAACATACAAACAAGGCCTTGTGTTTTGCTCATCATCTCTAACACAGGAAGAAGAAGCAAATATCTACTCACCTCCTCCCTCTCTTTGTAATCCACCAATCGAAGGGGACCAACTAAATCAATGGGTCCCCAAACAAATAATCACAAAAGAAAATAAGTTCAAGATACAAGTGGGAACACTCCAGTTCTCATGCTTGTTAGTTACTCACTCCCCAGGTTAAGAGAACCATCTTTCATCAGCTTTATGCTTAAACTGTTGAATCTTCCTCTCGAGTAATGCCGAGAAGCCTTTCTCCAATCGGTTCCGGTTTTCATCATCGCCGCAAACTCGTCGTAGCTGATTCGTCCGTCCTGCATTGATAAGCATAAAGGGTGAGACTGGGATCTATATTGGATTGATAAAATTTTAGTGATGGATGTTTTATGATTTCTACCTTGTCGGTGTCTACTTCTTGGAAGATGTCGTTTGCTACATCTACACAGTCATCTGTTCCGTCTTCCATCAAGGAATTTTGAAGCTCCTCTCGTTCAATATAACCATTTCCATCCTTGTCGAAGTAAGAAAAGGCTTTCCGAATATGCTCATCGTTAGCCATTCTTTGTAGATGGAGTGAGACTGCAATAAATTCTCCGTAGTCCAGTGTTCCTTTCCCATGTGTATCTACCTGTTTCCAAGTAACTTGTCCAATCAAAACCTACTGAGTCCGCGGTAAATTTTAAGGCTTTCTTTTACTCTCTCAGCATATTCTGAAACTGATCAACCAGCTGGATGTAGTAGAAGATGCTAAACAACGTCCAACTCGGGTAAGATCAACTGGCAGGCTCTCCAGCTCAGGAACTGGTGGTCCCAGGTTAGAGTCCCTGGGCTTACCTGATATATGGTCCTTGTGGGTAGGGTCATGTATCCGAGGGGTCCCCCCCCACCAAAAAAATAAAAAATAAAAAATAAAAAAAAATCTAACACCTCAGGAGGTTTGCTCAGACAAAAAGGTCCCTTTTAGAGATGCTATTTAGTGTAATATTGTTCTTTATAACAGGCAGAGGTAAAGCTCTGTTATAAAAGCAAACTTCAAAGGACATGAAATCTAAATGCAACAGATGTCTTAGTTGCATGAACCAAAAATGGAAGCAAGTAGGCGTAGGTATTAGAAAAGGGACATGATGGTTTTCAAAAGTGTGACGCAGGAATGGACGGAGGACTAGAAGGTACCTATCAAATAGATCATAAGAAACCATGTGCAGATTGGAAGTGCAGAAACTGTCACTTGATGGATCAATAGCAAAAACTTAACCCCATTTTCTGGGGTTTTCACTATTATTTTTATGGATTTTTTTTTGATGACGTGGGATCTCCCGACCCCCACTTTGTGGGACAGGGTAAAATCCCGGATACATGACCCCACGGTCCCCACCCACAAGAACCATATATCAGATAGCCTGGGGACTCGAACCTGGGACCTCCAGTTATTAAATTTTCAATCGCGCATATGTAGATCAGATACTTAGTTAATTCAAAATAGATTGATTAGCTAAAAACGCATCCCATACCCAAGAGTGGATCTCAAATCTCAACCTCCCATTCCATGTGTGCAACATGTATCAGTATGTCAATCTTTATGGTTCCTCTAGCCATGCCCATGACATGTGTTATGTGAGGTTTTCTCAATTATAACTGTATCTTAAATCTCATTTCGAGGACAGCAATAAATAACACCAAAACAAAGTGAAGAATAAAGCAAATTTGTTCATTTATCTATTATTAATTTTTTCTATAAGCAAGGTGAATTGTCAGTCATTGTATAGTAATAGTTAGTAATGAAAAGGAAAAGCGGATTCTAAGAGTAGTATCAGGTATGAATGGTACAAACTTACAGCTTCAATAAGCATCTGTACTTCAGACTCTGCAAGTTGGGAACCAAACTTTTGAAGTCCTGCTTTCAGTTCCTCCACTGAAACAATACCATCATGATCCGTGTCTATCTTCTTGAACATTTCCTTGATGTCTTCCACTTCTTCATGGGATAAATGATCAGCAATAACCTATTTCAGACATTCTTTTTAGTACTAGATATTCCATTAGAAAATGCAGTGGAACAATTAAAAAGGAAGATAGGACTTGATCAACTAACCCTCAGGGCTTTCCTCTTGAACCTGTTCATCATTGAGAACTGCTTAAGTCTTGACTTGACCACATCTCCAAGTGGAACATTTGGAGCTTTTTTAGCATTTTGGAGCCAAGGATGCTCTGTAAGCAGTGAAGGCACACATAAAAGAGAACATACTTTACATGGTGTAGTGCTTCATAGACCAATACGAAAAAAATTTCTAACATCTGTAGAAACATAACAAGTTGACTGTATCTTTTAGCTTACACAGCAAATCAAATCAATTAGAAGCTTTAGATTTTACAGATTCATAATATTCTCAAGTTTTCCACATTTTTCTGTCAAAAATAAAATTATTTAAACCATATGCTAAAATAAGCATGCTTTATATTGAAAAAAGGAATGCAAAGAATCTTAGTTACCCTAGAAGGCAGTACCTTCAAGAGTTAATTTTCACATCAGCAAAAATACTCCACCTCTCAAATGCAAGAAAACACCAATGTGAATAGCTGCTATATAACTTGCTACTAGGCTGCTTCATCTGAAGACAGCACTCTCTTGCCAAACTTTCTTTTTTCCTATATTACAGGAGCCTAACCGGAATTAATGGTATAAACACAGAGAAAGTTGAAAACTCATTTATAATTAGCTAATGATCGATGCAAAGTCACCCATTTCTGGAATGTATTTCATAGAGAGCAATGATAGTCGAATGGAAAGATTTGGTGATTTTCCACATCGAAGAAAATGATAAGCTTAATATCTAATGAACTTGTTTTACAATTGATCAAATACAAATAAATCCATCTGGTGGACTGAATAACAGATCTGAAAACTGATTTTTTGTTAAACAAAGACTAGAAAGAGAAATGTAAAGTACAGACTTTACAGATGAGATCAGATAGGCTTTCATCATGGACCTGATGGTAAAGAAAAGTAACTATGATAGGAAGTAAACTGATTAACACGATCGAGATCGAGTAGCAAAGGTCCTGCAGTAAATTTCATACCACTGATGCAACTATCCAAAGCCAAAAATAGATGATCCAGAAATGCGAGTCTGAAATTTCAGATAAAATCTGTAAACACTTTGATATTGAATTCAAACAATCTTCCAGGGTGAAATTTTTCTCAAGGTCAAATAGTTAGGGGTAACCTCACTCAGTGATTGGGTAATCACCCTTTGCAGAACTGTGAAAATTGATAGGAGCTAAGATGGTCAAGTGGCATCTGAACACGATCAATTTAGCCAAAGATGTTGTAGAGTAAGCAATTTCTGGATCAGAAACATTCTTTGAATCTTTAAGTACTGAGGGTGCATGGAAGAACTGCTTTGCTGCAATAGCTTCCAGTGGATTTTGTAGAGGAGGCCTCTGCTGCCAATGTAATTGTTATGCACATATCTAGTTATCCATAATCAGCCCCAAGGACCTCGGATTCTCAAAGGTTTTGGAATAGCCAATTAGCAGTTAAACCTTGAATGAAGTTTCCTAGTTCAGGAGTAATCATGATAAAGAGCATTTCCCAACAAAGGTCACAGAGGTCAGCAGACTCTGATATTCTACAACTTGTCTAGTGAAAAATTTTCCTCTACCGTTCTTATTTTTGCCTGCTCAACAATAAAAGAAAACAAAATGAGATAGGTGGATACAAATGTTTGTTATCTGAGACATCAAATGTCTCAGATACATTTCTCTTTTTTTTTTTTTTTTTTTTTATGGCTGATGAATAACATATATAAAAAGAGAGAGGTCAGGGGAAAAAGATACAAGCCCCATGGCTTAACAAAATCTCAAGCCATGGAAAGAGGGAACACAGAAAAACAGAAAACAAAAACAAGAAGCAAACCCAACCTACCTAGCCAGAGCATTCACAAAAACCTCCCATAACACAGTCAACCTGCCTCCCGCATCATCTCCAGAGATGGAACCCCCTGCAAACATGACAGTCCTCCCCAAGTCCCTTCTGGCCAAAACCTCAGCCTCTTGATTAGCTCCCTTAGTCACAGTTGGAACACAAGATATTCCAACCCTTGCACAAGGACCAAGCCAAACGAACAAGGTGAGTAAACCTCCATGCGTGCTGCTCAATACCCCCCATCCAATCAATGATAGAAGATGAGGAAAACTCCACGACGAAATCCTGAAAACCCTGTGCTCTAGCATGCCTCAACCCGGTCACTAACGCCAACAGAGCGGCCCTCAAAGTCTCGCCACCACCACCAGAACCCGAGAAAGCAAATAAAAACACTCCACCACTGTCTTTGAAAACACCACCAATCCCAGAGTGATCTGGATCATCCTGGGAGAAGCCAGCAAAGTTAAGCTTCACCCAACCAGTCACCGGGGGAGACCACACTGGGTGCAATGACGAAGAGCAATTGTCACTCAATGAAATCTTGTACCACTCTCTCATAATATCCGCAACCTCATAACCAGCAAATTGCGTCGTCACAGACGCCGAAGAAGCCACAAACACCATAATCCCCTTAATCACACTCGAAACCGAGTAAGAATGTCCTGGAAAATCTGCAAATTACGCTCCCTCCAAATATGCAATAACGTAGCCTGGAAAACACGTCGATAAATAACACGTCCCCTCACTGTCGAACCCAGGAAACTCCACTGTGCTAGCATCTGACAAATGTCCAATGGCATAACCCAAACCCTCCCAATTATACTCAGAAAAAAGCTCCAAATCTCAGCAGCCACAGAGCAATGGATAAACAAATGGTCAAGTGGTTCATCCTCCTCTCTACATAGAAAGCACATATGTGGTGATAAGGCCATATACCTCCTTTTGATCATGTCCGCTGTGTTAATCCGATAAAGCAATGTAGACCAAACAAATGCCCTAACTATGGATGGAATGAGAGCAAACAACACAAACCGGGCAGAAAAAGGAATAGGAGGCCCAAGTTTGTTAGATCTGAACTGATTGAAAAATGACCGACATGAAAAAACACCTCTAGGAGACAATTTCAGGTACATTAAATGAGACAAAATATAATCTTATATGTAGCAAAAGCCCAAAAAATGTGATGTTTAAACGCCTTTGTCAATTTCATAATAAAAGGAAATGGATTCCATTGGCAGCAACCTGCTGGTGGAAAACAAAATGATTTAGTAAGCAGACCAAAACTTTCGGCATTGAAATTATTCACGAAAAAGAAGAGAATATGGGATTAGGTTGCCAAAACTATATAAAATTGTCTACTAATATTCTCTTTGAAAACCGTAAGAAGAGTGTATTACTCACACCAGAGAGTAAATGTTGAGGAGTGCAAGCAATCTGTTGGACTCCCCTCCTCGTGTAGAATAAGAGCCACACTGTTATTGGCAAAGAGAGACCAACAACTCTCTTCTGTTGCATGGTTTGGTGTGGACATTTTGACTATTTTCTGAATGGATTTCTTAGTGACAAGCCACATGTTTTGGTATGAGAAGGTGTGGCATTTAGCTTTCTCTTTAGCATAATGTATGAGGAGGTCTTCTTCTTAAAGAGAAGAAGAAAACCAACCCACTTAAGGTTCATACTAGCTCATCTTTCACCAGCTGCAAAGTATGTGATTCAACTCCAGGCCCTGTTTTTTATCACTCCTTGTTAAAGGTTTTTTCATGTAAAAATCATAGTGCATCCTCTTGCTTGCTTGTTTTCCTTGTTATGTTTTTTTTCTGGACATGCTGAATGATCGAGGCTTTGTCATGACTCTCTATTCCAATGATGATTGTTTTTCCTTTTTTGGTATTGTTGTTTTTTGGAATTTGTTTTCACTGGCATTACTTATCATTTTATGACTTATTTTCTTTTTCTTTTTTTGATCATTTTATGAATTATTTTCTTGAACTTGGAATATTGGATTAACATTTTGAGGTCCTTTTCCTTAGCACTTTATTTATTTGTTTATGCGTTTTCTAGGCATGCTGGTTGTGTATGGTTTCAAGACGAGCTAAGCAAGTCTTTTTCAATGAAAGACTTGGGGGCTGGCATGACAAATCTTAGGCATGGGGATCTTTCATCACAGGAAGCTAAGAAATTGTGGTTGTCATAAAAGAGATACATTAGAAAGTGCTTAACGGGTTGAACATGAACAAAGGAACATTATGATTCACCACTTGATCGTCACTCCAAGCTAAGTTCCAAACGATGCCCTACTAAGGAGTAAGGAGTAGGTAGAAATGAACAAAGTACCTTATGCATTAGCTACAGGAAGCCAAACTTATACTATGGTGTGAACAAGCCTGAAATTACACATGCAATTAGTTTCTAGTAAATTTCTTGCCAATATTACATCCATGGGTAGTATATCCTTCATGGATGATGATATCCTTCCTCTTGAACTGATGAGCATCCTTGAGAAGGACAGAAATGGTTGTCTTGTGAGGAGAGAACTGGGTTTCAAGAGAAGATGCTTCTCGTCAATGCCTTTAGCATGCTGGTTTTGTTTTGGTTAAAAAATTAAGTTAGCGTGTTAGTGAGCACTCTTGTCATGTACTTGTCCTTTGTACGCTTGGCTATTTGTAGCCTTTGTTGCTCCTTTAACTTCTTATCGGAATAAATTATTTACCCCCCCAAAAAAAAAAATTTCTTGCCAATATGGTTGAGACTTGAGAACATTGGCCAATCGTGGATCCTTGGGATTCTTAGGTATTGCAAAGGAATATCCAAGTATGTTTAAGCTTTGGAGGTGGCAAGTTGGTGCTAGAAGGATACATCGATGTAGATGAGGGAAAAGTTGACTCAAAGAAGTCCACATTGGGATACCTATTTACTTATGCAGGGAGAGTTCTGTCATGATATTCAAAGTCGTGAAAGTGTGTAGCTCAATGTGCTATAGAAGCAAAGCACATTGAAGCTATAAAAAGCATGTAAGGAGATGTTCATGATGAACAAATTCCTTCAAGAACAAGGACCGAAGCATGACATGTGTATCATATATAATGATAATCAACGTATCATCCACTTAAGCAAGAATGCCAGTTTCAATGCTAAGACGAAACAGATTAATGAAAAATATCATTGTACACGGGACTTTCCTAAAGAGTAAGACAGTGTAGCTTGAGAAGGTCTGCATCGACAAGAACACTTCGGATCATAGTGTAAAGGAATGGACGATCCAACTCGGGATCTGACCCGGACGATCCGTCTAGGGATCGGCGAGTTGGATCGTCTGATCTAGGACGATCCAACAAAAAAAAAATCTTAATTTTGTGGATCGGACCGGGATAATACCCGATCCGAAACCGAGTTAGATCGCCGATCCAACTCGGGTCGGACCGGAACGATACCTGATCTGAAACCGGGTTTAAACACTATGCTTCAGATATTATGACTAAGACCTTATCCAAGAATTAGCATGATCTTTACAAAATCATGCATGTTTGGTTGAGGTGGAGCCCTCATGAATCAAGAGAGCTGGATTGATGGGATTCTTGCCCAAATTCATTTGGGCAAACAGAAGCCAAAGTCCCTCATGGTTCCATACACGGTTTGATCTGGTAATTTAACGCCCGATTTGGATTTTTTTTTAATGGGTATCTTAGTGGCAAGTCTCTCACATTTTGGTATGAAAAGGTGTGGCTTTTGGCTTTCTCTTTAGCATGAGTGTATGAGTAAGCAACTCACCTAGCACTAGGGTTGGGCATAATCTCAGATATCACACACATAATTCTAAAATCTAGAAATCCCTAAACTCTCAAATTAAGCTCATCCTCGAAACAAAACATACAATGCAATGTTGGACATCTAACCTTTTATATAGAATAGGACTTTCTATAAAATCATAAATCCTAAATATCTTATGAATTCTAATAACAAACCCATATTTTCTAAACTTATTAATGAAATGGAAAATAAACTTTACTTTTTTTTTATCGGTAAATACAACTTTCTATTAATGTGGTCCAAAGTCCAAAATCATTAAAGTAAGAGTATGTATATACAGGTTACATACCCAAGACAAGTAATAAACTTTACTTCCCAACCTAACTATGACAACTAAGACTTTTACCAAGACAGAGAAGGCAGCAAATTAAAATGTAAACCTAAACTAAAAACCCGGTCATGGATTGGCACTCCTTTAGTATGTTGGATCATAATTTTCCAAAACACATCCAAATCACACAATCTTTGGCTAGCTCAGAGGCGGAGCCAGGAAATTTCGTGTGGGGGGGCCAAAGTATATATACGTATAGCCTATAGGTAGTAATCGGTTGGGTTGGGTCGGTTCGGTTGGGTCAAGTAGGTTATAAATGGATTACAACTTAAACGGGTTGGGAAATCATGTAACCCAAACTCAACCCAATTAAAAACGGGTT
>JAUPMG010148549.1:0-11076 GCA_031762675.1 Pachysandra terminalis
ATTTACAAGGAAGAATGAAGAAGGAATAAGGAAAACTTAAACCATAAATTCTGAGAAAAGTACCAAGTAAATTATCTAGGTTTTCTACTATAACCATATGATTAGACTTAGTATTTTACTATTGATTTAGTCTATGGAATTTATTTATCACTTTACATATTTGTTTCCAGGAATTGTGAGTAGAAGAAGTTCCAGAAAATGGATTTAATAGTGATCTTAAAATCTGGACTGTTTATGTTAGTTTTTTCTACAATTAGTAACATGTTATGAAATGTATGAATGTCTGATATTTATGATCATATTGGTTACATTTTGAATACTAGCGGATTTTTATATGAATTCGTATGTGAATTGGATGTATGAAATGCTTCTCTTACAAATCTGGAAAATTTATAGAATATATATATATATATAGTTTGAACTATTGCTTATAAAACACATGTAAATAATTTTTATAATTTATTTTATATTTTATTTAGATGCCCATGTTCGTTAGCAATGCAACCAAACTGGTTTAAATAGATATCATGGAGAATTAATCAAGTTTTGATTTGTTTACTCAACCTGTGTTAATACCAAAAACACCGAAAATAGAGCCTGTAAACGTTTGAGTTCATCGAGTATGGACGCGTAAGTAGCTTTCAGGAGAATATCTCATTTGTATATCCAAAGAATCATAGGAATGCTTATGAGGTCTTCCATTGGATTACTTGCGTGTATGGGCGCGTAAGTAGCTTCCACGGGATTTCATCATTCGGATTCCCTAGGATAGGCATTCATGCTATGATTGGTGAAAGGTTAATGTGATCCTTGGAAGAAAGGAGTTCGGGTTGCCTATTTTCCCGTAAGCTAAAAGTCCTACAAAAGCTAGAAGATGGTGGCCGTTGAACCATGGGTTAGTGCCCAGATCAGTGCGAGGGGCATGCCGGTTGTTCCTGGAACACATGTTCCGAAATTGGTTATCCTAAGGATACTTAGCCCAACATCTGATCATAGGTGCATTACTTGCGTCTCATATTGTGTTCAGTAAATGAGCATCTTAGAGCATTGTATTCCACATTCATATCCATCATATCATATCATAATGTAGATTGTATTACTGGTATTTTCGAATGATTTTAATATCATATTTTCATTGTATGTTAATTGATCATGTTTGCTGAGTATTCCATACTCGAGCAGTTTTTCATGACTGCTCAGATTGATATAGTACTTTCAGACGAGGAGACTTGGACATGTGATTTCAGATGGATTTAGATTTCATTTTTCTTGATTCAGAAATTATGCTTATTTTTAGTGGGATGTACGGCTCTTCTGAAGCCTTTGACTTATATTTAGATGGATATTCTGATGTAATAGTTAGTAATTTACTTCCGCATTTGTTACTCTGATTTTATGAATTAAATTGAGGACTTTCTCATGCCTTGTTCGTTATGATATCCGCGGTCCAGAAATGGATCCTGAAGTTTGCACCTCGTGATCCGTGTCTTCTCACCTAGGGATGTGAGTCATGGGATCTGGGGCGTGACAGTATGAACCTGATCCATCCCATGTGTTAGAGTAAGGCCAGTTGCATCTTGGCTAGGATGTATCTTATTAAGAGCAACCGTTTCAGATCTTAGATCGAAAGGAGCAAGTCTTGAGGACCAAGACTATTCTTTTGGTAAAGATCCAGTGGAGTCACCACGACGAATCTGAGGCTTCGTGGGAATTGGAGTCTGGGATTCGGAAGCGATACCCACAGTTGTTCTCAGATTGAGGTATGTAATTTTTGGGACAAATGTATTTTAAGAGAGGTAAGTTGTAATGGTTTAAATCCACGTAAGTATTATTTTAAAAATATTTAAAAATGATTAAAATAATTTATGAGTATTATTTGCTATTTTTCCCTAATTAATTTAGATGCTTTATGATATAATTAAGAGAATTGGTTTAATTTGAAGTTAAAATATTTATTTTGGGGTTTAATTTGTATTTAGAATATTATTGGGATTTATCTATAATTTTCTAAAAACAGTTTTGGATTTCAAACGTGTGTTCGTCGGTTTGGTAATGGGAGAGAATGGAGGGGAGTTAACAAAATTCTCTCCCTCTCCTCTCGTCTCATTGGTTAAGGGTTTGGGGAAGGATTCAATTAAGGTAATGGACGTGGGATTTGCTACTCTAAACCTAGTTCTGTTGCAGAGAAGAGGGAGGGAAAGAGGAAGAAAAAAAGGAGAACAAGGGAAAGAAGAAAGGTTTGTCAACAAGAGATTTGAATAACTAGAAGTATGTAACCATTGCTATCAAGATTCCAGTGGATTGTTGTGATTGATTTATGATAGGTTGAATAAAGTGTTTTCATCTTATATTAATTGCATGTGAGACTAGTGAATAACAGCATGAAGAATGATGTTCGTTGATTCCTTATATTTCATTTTAGATTGAATGTGATTATCATCTAATTAGATACGTTTTTTCTATGATTTATGATGTATATGAATGATATCTTATGTTAGAAATCAAATGCAATTTATTTTTGTAGCAAAATCTAGTTTTGCAGATTCCCATTGTCCGGGGTCGACCGACCAACCTATCTGGTCAACCGAACAGGAACAGATAAAGACTTTTACTTTTGCGACCGTCGTGGTCGGTCGATATCCGGTTGATCGACTAACCTATCCGATCGACCGACCAACTTGCCCGGTCGACCGACCAGTGACAAACATGGTATTGATTGAGATATTTTTATATGTGAACTCGTAATGAATTAATTGTGTTATGACGCTTATGATTGAGTATGTGGTAGTAATGCTTGGAAGGAATTCTAGTGACATCTCCGTACAGATTATCCATGTGTATGGGGGCATAGATAGTTTCTGTAAGGGGATATCATGGAAATTCTATGGTGTTGACGGAATACTTCTTACAGATTATCTGTGTCTATGGATGCATGGATAGTTTCTGTAAGGGGATATCACTGGAATTCCATGGCGAGCGAGACGACAGATTAAAGAGGTACGTATACCATGCATGCTATTTTGATGTGATTGTTAAGTGAGCCTTGGAGGAAATAATACCAAGTTCCTATGAAAGGACCTAAGAAGGTTGTACTGTACCTTGGGTTACAAGTCCCAAAAATTCAATCATTAGGTTGTACTGTACCTTTGGTTGCAAGTCCCAAAGATTTAATCAAGTTTCCTTCATACCTTGGGTTATAAGAATGGGGCTGAGGTGAACACCCCGAATGACGAGAGGGGTATCCAGCTACACCTGGTGACTAGTTCCCGAATTGAAAGATGGATTGCGAAGTTAGGGTGATTAAGAAGGCAAACTTGACATGATGCATTAATCTAGTCATTTCATTAGCTTAGGATCACTTGAATTCCATTTTTTATGACCATATCATTCTAGATGCATATGATTGATTCATACCTCATGGCATACTACATATCATCATTTCATCTTTATTTATGTCTCTTATTCCATATTGTTCTTACACTTATTACTTATTATATGATTTGTACTCCAACAATCTGATGAGGATCTTAGACTCTTGGTGTATGTTTGCTTACTGAGCCTCCCAAGCTCATGCAACATCTTATGTATCCAGGTTGATAGCAGCCATGGAGGATGTCACGTGGATGACGTGATGTATTACCCTTTGCTAATTTCTGAACTCTTTATGCATGTTATTTTTATTTATGGACTATTTCGGTTGTAATAGAATACTGGATGTTTAGATTTCATTTTTTTTATTCTTGAGTCTTGTGACTCTTCTGAAGTCACTAGATTTATGTAATTATCTTCCACACTCTGATTGATATAACAAAATTTACTTATTTATTTTGTTTGGTTTGTGGCAATAATATTGGTATCTGCATTCCTTGTTGGAACCTGAAGGTCTCACCTCGAGATCTGTGCCACTGGCATAGGGATTTGTGCTACGGATTCGGGGTGTGACACCCCATCCAAACACCATTGAGAACTTAGGTTTTAAGCAGAATCATTTGGATTCTAAAGATGTTAAGGATAGTGGAAGTGGATTAGCACCACATAGGAGTGTCCCAGAGGACATGAATTCCAGCAATCCCATGCGTAGGAGTGGTCGTGGATAGATTCCTCATCGTCATTTTATGATTGAGGATGAGTCGTTCATGACTGCCACCTGGATGATGTTGATCATGGTTCATACCAAGAGGCATTACCATCACCTGCTTCATAGAAGTAGATGACTATTATACAAGATGAAATGACTTCCATGGAGAAGAACCAAGTCTAAGAACTTGTTGATCTTCCCCCTAGGCATAAACATTGGAAACAAATGGGTTCTAAAGGTCAAGCGCAAGGCAAATAGAAGTGTAGAGAGCTATAAGGCCCATCTCATGGTAAAAGGTTACACCCAGAAAGAGAATGTGGACTATAAGGAGACCGTCTCACCAGTAGTGAGATTTGCCTCCATGCCCCTCATTCTAGCTATTGTTGTAAACTTAGATTTGGAACTCTACTGATGGATGTCAAAACTGATTTTCTAAATGGATAACTAGATGAGAAGATCTATATGGATCAGCCTAAGCGTTTCGTAGCCGAGGGGCATAAGCATAGAGTTTACAGACTCAAAAGCTCCATATGCGGCCTAAAATAGTCATCCAGATAGTATTATCTTCGATTTCATCGAGCCATTACAGAGTTTGTCTTCAAAATGACTGAGGTGATTGTCGCCACTAAAGAGTGGTTTTCCTTCAGTTTTGAGATGAAGGATATGGCTGAGGATGATTACGTGCTTGGTGTTAAGATTCATAGGAATCGTGCTAAAAGTCTTCTTTGTTTCTCCTTGGAATCTTACATAAGGTACTTTCACATTTTAGAATGCACGATGCCATACCCGTTGACACTCTCGTCAAGAAGGGTGCTTCATTACATCTTAGCCTTTGTCTACAGATAGAGTGAGAGAAGGAACAATTGACTCTTATTCTCTATGCTAATACTATAGGTAGCTTGATGTATGCTATTATGTGTACACAACCTGATATTAGTTTTACGGTTGGTTTAGTCAACCATTATCAGAGTAACCTAAGGTAGACTTATTGGAAGGCAGTGAAAATTTATTCTTCGGTTCCTACATGGGAGAGAAGATTTGAGGCTTTGTTTCCAGGGAGCAGATTTGCAGCTACGAGACTACAACGATGCATACTGGGTAGGTGATCTAAACGATGGAGAGTCGACGTCAGGATACATTCTTGTTAGGTTGCGGGACCATCTCTTGGAGTAGCAAGAAGAAAGTCTATGCCACGTTGTCCACCATGGAATCAGATAGTTACTTGTGAAGCTGTCCAGGACGTCGTTTGGTGGAGTCAATTCTTACAGGATCTTGAAGTCCTTTGAGCTAGCGTTGGGCCTATCATCATCTATTGTGATAATATGGCAGCATTGGCCTACGCTAAAGACCCAAATACCATGGCATGATGAAGCGCATCAACATGCTGTATCATTACATCAGAGACAGAGTTGCACATGGAGTCGTGCCCTTTACACATGTCCCTATTCAACAGAGATGGGATTACGTAGATTGTCATAGTTGATCCCATGACTAAATCCATAGCTAAATAAGCTTTCACGGTTCATGTCATAGAGATGGGATTACGTAAATTGTGATTTGTGTTAAATGGTACATTATTTTTTTAAATTTGGTATAAAGACATCTCATATTTCATTATATTTCATGTGTGAAAAATTAATAGAGTTTATTTGTGATGAGGCATGAGATTTTGTATTACATGCACACTTTACACAAATTATATGGATATAATATGTCACCAGGCTAGTGGTCAACTTCTCACACAATGACCATCACTAGCGCATGCAATGTGAGCAGGATGAGATATTAAGAAGACTTGTGTCATTGGGGAATTTAGATGAATCTATGAGTTATATATCGCCCTGCGAGAGCCAGGATGAGATTCCTTGGGGAATTGAATTTTATCTAATAAAGCCAGATATGAGACCTTAATCAAGGTGCTTGAGAGTTGTGACTTGGGTTAAGGAGTACAGTGGATTACAACTAGACTTAGATTAGTACAGTGTTAGATGTTGACATACCCTTGGCTTGGCCTACAGCTCCACCGTAGTATGTGTGGTATATAGTAGCGACATTACCTTTGAGAGCAAGTGAATGGATCCCTATCTCTTTGCTATGTGAGCTCAGGATAATCCTTGTGAGGATCAAGCTGTGCCCTTATTTACCTTTGATTGTGTTGCGAAGTCAAACCTGATGATCAGTACTCTAGCATTCTTTCCAATGGCCATGGATTATACGGTCTAAGGGGGTTTGAATGGGATAGCAGTTAGGTCAAAGCTAAATGGTATGAGATTTAGGGAAGATCATTTGGCATCACATTTAGAGAGATACTATTAATAAAGAGATGTGCTCATGGTTTAAAATTATCATCTTTGATGTTTCACATTTTTACTTATATGTATCTGCTATGTATGTAAAATATATGAATTATTTTAATTGAGCACATTATTATGAATCTTGTGGTTGAGTATAGAGATATGAGCTTGAGCTCACAAGGGTTAGAATCCGATGTGGTCAAATGGGTCTGGGGCATAGGCAATACTTTTGAGAGTGTGTCTCCATGTTAGCTTTATAGAGCTTGATATTGAGTTGCTGTCCCATTACTTTGTGCTCATCGGTCGCACACTCAACGATCTATATGAATAGCATCCACGATAGGATGCTCGAATGATATGAGAGAGATGCACATTTACATTGCCCACTATGGACGAGTGGGAGATGTTGGATATATTACATGGGTCGATCCGGTTGGCCCACTTGGATTGGTCAACCTGGATCCCCTACATGGGACTTCCATACTAGGCATGTGGCCCAGTGTGTAAGATTCTCTCAAAATTTGATGTAGGGCGAAGAAGAAAAGAATTGATGAATCCGGCCACAGAGCACACAACCTTTTAGAATTGCTAGGGTTTAAGGGAAAAACCTTAGCAACTCTAGAAGGTTGTGTTCTTTGTGGCTGGATTCATCAATTCTTTTCTTCTTCACCTTATATCAGTTGGTGTCAGAGCTTGCATCGATATGCCACCTCGTATACATGGTGGGCGAGATGCTCCTTTGGAAGAAGTTCACGGGCGTGATGATGTAGCAAGACTCACACAAAAGATCGAGATCCTAACCCAGCAAATGGCTGATTTGACTATGCGTCAGAACCAGGAGGAGGATATGGAATCCAAAAATCCTTTTGTAAAAGTCGAACCAAGGAGGAGAGATGATTTTATTTCAAGGCATTGGGAATCTAGATTAAAGGTTGATATGACCGATTTCCAAGGTGGTTTCCAATCGGAAGATTTCCTTGATTGGAATAATATTGTAGAAGAGATTTTGGATTTCAATGAGGTTATCGATGACAGGTGGGTTCCTTTAGTGGCTACCAGATTTTGAGGACGTGCTTTTGCTCGGTCGCAACAGTCCAAGCTTACCCAAGCCAGACAGGATAAGGCCAAGATTAGTTCTTGGGATAAGCCTAAGAAGCATATGCGACAAGCTTTTCTACCCCATATATACATGAGAGTTATGTATCAACGTTTGTAGACCCATTACCAAGGGGGAAGATCTATTGATGATTACACTAATGAATTTTATCAATTGGTTATCCCTCAATGACCTAGTCGAATCTGAAAAACAACTTGCATCTAGGTATATTGGAGGCTTGCTTCAGCAATTCCAAGATACCTTGAACTTATTCAACCTATTCTCTGTTTCTGAAGCACTTGCCAGAGGTCTTCATTTAGAGAAGCAGAAGCAGATGGGTGGGAGGGTGGTTATGCAGAATTCGTTAACCATAATTTTGTACCCAACAATACGGAAACTGTGCATATAGGCAGTAGCGAATAACCCACAAGTAGGGCTTTGACACAGTCAACCAACCACAACAACAAACCAATCACTAGCATGGGAACAAAGTGTTTCAAGTGCGGAGAACCAGGCCATAGAGCGATCAAATGTAGAAAAAGTGATTGACTTGGTAAAAGGTTGTTTGTGGAAGGTGAGGAATTTAACAAAAAATCAGGAGACATGCTTGAGTAGGACCTTGTGTTTGATGAATAGAACTCTCCAGAATAGTATGTTTGGGTTGATCAAGGGTCAATTCTTGTGACACGTAGGATCTGTCTCACTCCAAAGGAGGCAGAATATGACAGATGGTTTCGTCACCAAAACTTTCATTCCACCTGTACCATTGGCAGTAAAGGTTGCCAACTCATTATTGACTCAGGTAGTTGTCAAAACGTGGTGGTAGAGGTTGTCCAAAAGATTAAGTTGGAGACTAGACAAGACCCCTATCCCTACAAGTAGTCTTGGCTTACGAGAGGCAATGAGGTAAAATTTACTTGCGTTGTATAATTAACTTTTCTATTGGCATGAAATCTAGGGATAAAGTATGGTGTGATATTGTTTCTATGGAGGCTTTTCATCTTCTGTTAGGATGACCATGGCAGTACGATAGGGATGTTACATATGATGGTTGAAAAAATACTTATAGCTTCATGTTGAATAATACCCGAATCATACTCATGTTCGAGAAAGAGACTGTGCCCGAATCACCAGTTGAGAAGGGCTCCAATCTCTTGTTTATGGGCAGATTTATGAGTGAGTTAGAAGAGATGAAGATGGTGTATGTACTGGTTGGTGTGGAGGGGGAGAGTGGTGGATCCATTCCATAGGTTGTGAAACCATTACTTCATGAATTTCAGAGTGCATTTCCTGAGATCCACCTATATGAGTGTCCCAGAAAGAGATTGTGCCTGAATCACCAGTTAGGAAGGGCTCCATTCTCTTGTCCATGGGCAGATTTATGAAGGAGGTAGAAGAGACAAGGATGGTGTATGTACAGGTTGGTATGAAAGGGGAGAGTGGTGAATCCATTCCATAGGTTGTGAAACCATTACTTCATGAGTTTCATAGTGCATTCCCTGAGATCCTCCCATTTAAGTTACCATCTCTGGTTCCTAGTTCCAACATGCCTAACAGACCACACTATCGCATGAGTCCCAAGGAACATAAGGAGTTTGCGCCAAGTAGAGGAACTTTTACAAAAGGTTCACATATGTGTGAGTCTTAGCCCTTGTGTCATACCCGCATTGCTCATGCCAAAGAAATATGGTAGTTGGCATATGTGCGTAAACAGTTGAGCCATAAACAAGATCACAGTCAAGTACAGATTTTCGATTCTCCGACTGGATGACTTGCTAGATCAGTTGGGTGGAGCTATTATTTTAGTAAGCTGGGTCTAAAAAGTGGTTATCACCATGTTCGAATACGTCCTGGAGATGAGTGGAAGACCGCCTTTAAGTCTTGTGAGGGTTGTACGAGTAGATAGTAATGTCATTTGGCTTGAATAATGCTCCTAGCTCATTCATGAGGGTCATGAACCAAGTGTTGAGACCCTTCATTGGTACCTTTGTGGCGGTTTATTTTGATGATATTTTGATTTATAGTGCTGAACCCAATCTGCAAGTGCTCCTTAGAGAGGTTCTTTCAGTTTTGCAAAGGGAGCAACTTTATATGGCTTTCAATAAGTGTTTGTTTATGATAGACAGGGTGTTATTTCTTGGATACGTTGTTTCTAAGGATGGCATCTCCATGGATGACTCTAAGGTTGATGCAGTGAGACAATGGCCGAAGTCAACTAATATTCATGAGGTACGGAGTTTTCATGAATTGGCATCTTTTATCATCGATTTATTCCCCATTTCAGCTCCATCATGGCACCTATTATGGATTGTATGACGGATGGAGAATTTCCATGGTCGAAAGATGCATAGCAAGCCTTTTCTGTGATAAGCAAACATCATCACCTGTGCTTGCTTTGCCTAACTATACTATGCCTTTTGAGCTTCATTGTGATGCTTCAAAGGTGGGCATTAAGACTGTTCTAAGTCAAGAGGGAATGCATGTTGCTTATTTTAGTGAGAAACTGAATGCTACTAAGTTGGGATACAACACATATGATGTCAAGTTCTATGTACTAATACAAGCCTTAAAGCATTGGCATCATTACCTAGTGCATCAGAGTTTGTTTTGTATTCTGATCATGATTCCTTGAAGCATTTCAATAGTCAGGATATAAGCTCTCTTCTAGGCATGTAGACTGGGCCTTTTATTTGTAGAAGTACAATTCTTTTCTCTACCATAAGCCTGGCTTACAAAATCGTGTTGTTGATGCCTCGAGTTGTAGAGCCTCTTTACACACTACCATTCTCTCCCCAGTACTTGGTTTTGATTCTTTGCGTGAGTTATTGGCTTCTAACTCCTATTTTGCGACTGTATTTGATGAAG
Source organism: Pachysandra terminalis (assembly GCA_031762675.1). Taxonomy (NCBI): domain Eukaryota; kingdom Viridiplantae; phylum Streptophyta; class Magnoliopsida; order Buxales; family Buxaceae; genus Pachysandra; species Pachysandra terminalis. The sequence goes on from JAUPMG010148549.1 coordinate 10,334, forward strand.
ATATAACAGGAAAACGATCAAATTTTCTCCTCCATGATGGTTTCCTTTTTAAGAGGAATCAATTGTGTGTACCTGATTCTAGTCTTCAGTTGAAAATTATCAAGGAGTTGCATGATGAAGGACTTAAGGGACGAGACAAGACCTTCCTACTTGTCTCTAGTTTGTAATTTTGGCCAACTATGCATAAGGAAATGTATAAGTTCATGAGGAATTGACATACATGCCATATTGCTAAGGATAAAGCAACTGATGCAGGGTTGTACATGCCTCTTCCTATTCTAGGACAATTACCATGGTTCGATGTGAGTATGAATTTTATCATGGGAATTCTTCGTACACAAAGAGGTATGGACTCTGTCTTTGTGGTTGTTTATCGTTTCTTAAAGATGACATACTTCATTGCTTGCAAGAAGACTACAAATGCAGTCCATGTGGCACAGTTGTAATTTCGTGAGGTTTATCATATTCATGGTCTTCCTCAATCCGTTGCTTCTAATCGAGTCACTCGATTTCTGAGTCTCTTTGGGAGGTGTTTATGGAAACTTGCAAATACATGGCTTGATTTTAGCAGTACCTATCGTCCTCAAACCGATGGCCAAATGGAGGTTGTTAATCGTTCGTTGGGTCATTAACTATGTAGCTTGGTGGGGGCCAATTTGTATATTGTAATGACCTGAACCTTTGAAAATATTTTATTTTCCCAATTATAATATATGAATGAATTATTGGAATTATCTGTGTGA